>OY744532.1:7322136-7369636 GCA_963556195.1 Sepiola atlantica | reverse complement strand
AATATCGTTGCTTTGTATACAACACTTTTAGTTAGGCATTTATTTTGTAGTGGACAAAGTTTACGAGTTATGCAGTTACATCTTTTCTCTTCATTGCTAACTTTTTCGTTTCTATTCGGGTGGTTATTATTAGTGTTTTGTTTATTTCTATTAGTATTGTTTATATTTTTGTATATAGTATTGTTATATGATTTTTGATTTTTAATAATCATCCGGACAACACACTAACAGCTAACACCACACTTGCTGTTATGTAAGATTTTAAGAAAAAATGAATAGTAAGTCCCATTTCGATTTCGATTTATTATTTTTGTTCCTTCCAGCTTACATCCTACCCGGGATTTTGCATTGACATCAGCCTTTTTAAAACATACTACTACTAATATATATATATATATATATATATATATATATATATATATATATATATATATATATATATATATATATATATAAGTCAGTTCATATTATATTCCAATAACCATGGTTTTATTTTTTCACATTTCCAAAAAACATAACATTTATATGAGATATATTTTTTACGGTCCGTTTCATTTGTCTTGTGCCAAACAACATTTTTATGTCAATATCATCTCTGCAACACTACAAAATCATCAGAAAAAATTCACAAAGAGTGAAAAGTTCTTGGATTAAAGTGTATTGAAAAAAAACTACACTATGCAGTAGTTAATTTTTGGGTGAAAACAAACAAAAGCAAAAAATAAAGAGATAAAAAAACTCACACGTGAGGGAACCAACTAATACGCCATTTTGAAATTCAAAATGGCGTATTAGTGATTTCCCCCACGTGTGAGTTTTTGATCTCTTTTTAGGACGGTGTCTTCAAGATTATATTTCTTTTCTTTTATTTTTAATTTTATTATAATTATTTGTGTCCTGTTGCTTTTATCTAATTTAATTTTTAGAGCCGTGTTGTAAATGTTGCTTGACTTCATGAGTACATTTTTGTTGCTAGAGTTATTGCTAAGCCTACGTTCGATAGAATTAGAAATCTGTTTTATGATTAATCGGGGTGATTGGATTTGGGGTTTACATATATTACGTTATCCTTTAAATATGTCTCATGAGTATTTTCATTTTAAAGTGACATCTAAAAAGTAAGTTTTTATGTTAGCCATGATTATGATTTTTTTATGATTATGATTTTTGTATGTTTTTTATGTTAAGTCTGTTTTGTTTTCATTTCTATATTTATAATTTTTCTGAAGTTTTCTCCCTTGACTTTGTTGGAATCCCTTATTATAGCTAACAAATCCTCTCTATATAGGCCGATATCTGTATTATCAAATATTTTTGTGAGGGTGTATAATATAAATACCCCCACAAGATCTGATGCCTATGCAGAGTCCAGGCCAAATCAAAGGAGTTTGTCATTTTTTGTTTTTATCCATTGATCATTATTATTGATTAAAATTTATCTAATTTTTTTAATGATGTGCATTTTATCCTTAGATATATCTCGGCAAATTCTAGGGCGATGTTGAAGAGTTCTACGGATATGAATTGATAGAAATCCACGATGTTAAATTGTAGGAGGGTACATTTACTTTTATTTTTTTGATAAAATAAAACCAATTGATTGCTTTGGCAGTATTGAACCACTGTTTGTTTTACTATGTCTTTTTTATTTGCTTGTTAATTCTAGAAATGATTGTTTGACTATTTTTTCTATTTCGAGTTTGATCAGATTAATTAAGCGAGTGAAAAGGTTGTTGTTTAAATTACTTGTGTGATCTTTAAATAAGATATAGGCCTCCTTAAGTTTTAATTTACAAAGTTTGTTGCTAATTTTTAGTCATTTTATTATATCTATGTAGTTGCGTTCGTTTGTATCTAGTTTTATTGTAATTTTTCGTAATGTTTTTTTTGTGATTAGTTTGTTATACTCTTGTTTATCTATTTCATGAAAATGTTTACTTTTACGAAGGTTGTGTTAGAGTTGTTTATGTTTCTAACGATGTTATACTCTGGTTTATCTATTTCATGAAAATGTTTACTTTTACGAAGGTTGTGTTAGAGTTGTTTATGTTTCTAACGATGTTATACTCTGGTTTATCTATTTCATGAAAATGTTTACTTTTACGAAGGTTGTGTTAGAGTGGTTTATGTTTCTAACGATGTTATACTCTGGTTTATCTATTTCATGAAAATGTTTACTTTTACGAAGGTTGTGTTAGAGTGGTTTATGTTTCTAACGATGTTATACTCTGGTTTATCTATTTCATGAAAATGTTTACTTTTACGAAGATTGTGTTAGAGTTGTTTATGTTTCTAACGATGTTATACTCTGGTTTATCTATTTCATGAAAATGTTTACTTTTACGAAGGTTGTGTTAGAGTTGTTTATGTTTCTAACGATGTTGGATTGGAATATCTGGAAAACAGTGTACTGGTGGTCGTTGCTTTACTGGTGGCCGTTGCTTCACACCCTGAACTTGTTTAGGCATGAGGCGAGGTTGGTGAATCACTTCTGTTTTCTTGATGCTGATTGTCAGACCAAAAGCCTTGCAAGCAGCCGAAAACCTGTCCACAAGCAGTTGCGCTTCCTCCCGAGATGTTGCACAAAGTGCAGCGTCATCTGCAAACAAAAGATCCCTGATGACAGTTTGTCGAAGAAAGGTATTAGCTTTGAAACGTTGCTGGTTGAAGAGACCACCACTTGTTCTAAATTTAAACTTCACCCCAGTATCTATATCAGCGAAAGCATATCTCAGCATAACCGAAAAGAACAAAGCAAATAGCACAGGTGCCATTACGCAACCCTGTTTGATACCATTTGTCACATTGAAAGGTTCTGAAAACTCTCCATTTGAAACAACCGATGCCTTCATTCCATCATGGACAGAAATAATTACATTCAGCATGTTGTCAGGTATTCCCAGCTTGTCCAACACTTTCCAGGGGGCTTCGCGGTTTACTGTGTCAAAGGCCTTTGTAAGGTCAATGAAAACCATATACAACTCCTCGTTCTTTTCCCGAACTTTCTCGGCAACCTGGCGGAGGGAAAAGATCATATCGACAGTATCCCGACCAGCACGGAAACCGCACTGAGATTCGGGATAGATATCATCAACAAGGTGTTTAATTATTCTGTTCAGAATAAGCCTTGCCAAGACCTTCCCTGCAATTGACAAAAGTGAGATGCCTCGATGGTTGTCACAGATGTTTCTATTGCCTTTATTCTTATACAAGTGTTGAATTAATGCATCTTTGAAATCCTGAGGGACATTTCCACCTTGCCAGATCTTCACAAAGAGACTGTGCAGCTTCTTCACTAGTGTATGGCCACCGTACTTAAACACCTCAGGAGGTAAGGTGTCTTTCCCTGACCTTTTGCCTGACGACATTTGCCTAATAGCAACGAAAACTTCATGTATTGCTGGAAGGAAGTAGAGTTCAGGAATCTCAGGTCGTTCAGTGATAGATGAAAGTATTTCTTCATCAGTTGTGGGAGTATTGTTTAGGACCGCTTCAAAGTGCTCCTTCCAGCGATTCAATATATCCGCTCTATCATTTATCAGTGTGCCATCATTTGCAGATACGTGAGAAACGCCAGATTCGTGCGGTCCAAATACTTTCTTAATACCTTCATAAAAAACTGTCAAGTCTTTTCTGTCAAATGCTTCTTGCATTAATTTGGCATGTGAAGACCACCATGCCTCTTTCATCTGCCGTAATGATTTCTGGACTTTACATTCGCATTCCTTGTACAATTTCCTCTTTAGTGTTGAGTTCTTATCATCAATCCAGGTTTTATGAGCCTTATGAATTTCATTGATCAACTCCTGGGCCTCAACATTCTGGTCATCGAACCAGTCCTGATGCCTACGGACAGGTAACCCCAAAACCTCCAATGCAGATGTGTGAATTACGTCCCGCAAGGATTTCCAGGAAGATTCGATATCATCGATTATCTCAACAGAATCCAATGAGCGATCCAGACGGGCCGACAGTGCTGCCCGCTGAACGGTATTCTTTAATGGTAGAATGTTTATCTGTTTAGGGACAGAGGAGCGTTTCACTCGTCTGTGCTGTAAACGAAAAGACGTTTTACTTCGAAGCAAGGCATGATCTGAAAGATAGCAACTTGTATGGAACGAACGAGTGATACGAAAGTCCCCAAGGTCACGTCTCTTGGTGATGATGTAGTCAATCAAATGCCAATCCCTAGAACGAGGGTGCATCCATGTAGTCTTGTGGGAGTTTTTCTGCTGGAATACAGTGTTGGTAATGCACAGATTAAGCTCTCCACAAAGAGACAACAAACGAAGACCATTCCAATTCATACGACCAACGCCATGATGACCCAGAACACCACGCCATGATGTACTATCCACACCCACACGTGCATTAAAATCACCCAAAAGAATAAGTTTGTCTTTGTGTCCAACATTAGTGATAATTTCTCTTAGTTGTTGGTAAAAATCATTTTTCTCCTGCTCTGGTCTGTTCAACGTGGGAGCATAACAACTAATCAAAATAGCACGGGTATCACATTCAAGATTAAGGGTTAATGTCATCAAGCGATCCGAAAACCCCTTTGGAAGGGTCGGCAATGACTTTGCAAGATTGGACTTGATAGCAAATTCTACTCCAGAATATCGAGGCTCCTCTGGGCCTTTGCCACTCCAGAAAAAGGTATAACCACCCTTTTCTTCTGTCAGTTGTGAATTTCCAGTCAGGCGAGTTTCACTAAGGGCGGCAATATCGATGTCAAACCTTTTAAGCTCAAGTGCGACAAGAGCCATCCTACGTTCTGGCTGAGTATCATTGTCAAGTAGAGTACGGACATTCCAAGATCCAAAATGAAAGTTTTTGCTTCTTCTGTTATTAGGACTGCATGTTGGATACCCAGACAGCTGCAGTTGGCTGCGAAGGGTAATGATGAGTAAGCATATGTTTAGGGCTCCTTTTATCGCCCCCTCCCTAGCATAGGGAAAGCAGTGCTATCCCTAAACAGGGCTGCTTTGTCACCGATAGAGGACACGGGCTGCACAATGGCTCAAATGTTTGGGCAGAACGGCCATCACCCACCGGTCGCCAAAGTGTAGAGATTGAGCTAAGAACTTCCAGTAATATCCTTTACCTTTTCCCGTCGCCTTACCCTATCGCCTGTGGACTTTTTTTTTGTGTGCAGGACTTTGGTATAAACTTAAGTTGTCAAGAAACCCACACAAAAGATTTGTTTATAGTGGTGAAAGCCTGTGTAAATACTATCCACACTTTTTGGACCTTTTCATAAACCCAAGTCGGTGCAGAAAAATCGCCACAGATTAAGCAAGAAAATACCTCAGGTTTAAGATCAGAGTTTTCCATCTCCTAGATACCTGTCTTAACAAAGACTAAGGGAGGTATCTTTCCCAGTGGTATTAACGCGCCCCCAGACACTATCCTGGGAATTTTCATAACCCGGCACCATATATATATGTCTATACATATACAGATACAGACTACTACCAAGTGGCAGGGGGTTAGATTGGTGAGCGCCGGGACATATCTGCATGCCAGCAGGCCCTGCACACTGCACCTCTGGGGTTCTAACCTACTCCGAGATCTCTAGTCTATTAGCCTGGGGCCGCAAGGCGCCCAGTTACCATAGTGTACCACTATATATATATATATATATATATATATATATATATATATATATATAATTGTAATGATCATTTTTTTTTCAATTTTACATATATATATATTAGGGGAGGTCGATTTTGAAACTGTAAATAATCGCACTCGAAGAGAGTTTCCAAATAATGTCAAAAGTTATCACAAGAAATATTTTTCTTCAAAACTTTGTATTTATTTGAGCATTGCAACTTTAACATCAAATAAATCGAGATTTTTTATCACGGCCTAGATTTCACCGGCAGATGTGTCGCCTTAAATTAAACCCGGGTTTTAACAAAAAAAAAGTAATACATTACTTAATAATAAATATTTTAAAGTTTATTATTCCTTTTCTTAAGAAATTAAATGTACATATTCAAATTAAAAAGGAATAAAACACTATAATATTTAATTTTATATATAAATAATTATTTATTTACATAGGCGTTATATTTATTGGATATTTTTCTGGTATTCACCGGTTGAAAATTCAACGAGCGAATTTGAATTCACGTGTTGATTCTGTGTTTACACATTTAATTATCACAAATATATATTGAATTGTCGAGCGCTGGCTTATCTAATCCCACTTTACCGACCTTTTTTCACACCTTACCTTGTGGGAGTTAGATAAATAAAAACTAGTTCAGCCAGAGGTCTTTACCCCACCAAATAAACCGGTATCGTCCGGGCCTTTGGGTCTGGATTCACGCCCGTCTATTGGGGCTGATCCGTCCTGTGCAGTTCTAGGAGGTGCACCTCCCAGGCTTTGCCTTCCCTCTTTGGGGAGGAGTAAGTTTATTGCTTACTGTCTGAGGCGGCCCTGCCGGGGAATGCCGACGGAGCTGCCCAGGCAATTTTTAAATGGCCAGAGTGCTCACCTCTCGAGCACTGGCTTTCTCATCCCACTTTCCTGGCCTTGTGTCAATCTTACCTTGTTGGAGGTAGATAAATAAAATCTAGTTCAGCCAGGGTTTTTTACCCTACCAAATAAACCGGTATCGTCCGGGCCTTTGGGTCTGGATTTACGCCCGTCTATTGGGGCTTGTCCGTCCTGTGCAATTCTAGGAGGTGCACCCTCCCAGGCTTTGCCTTCCCTCTTTGGGGAGGAGTAAGTTTATTGCTAACTGTCTGAAGCGCCCCGACAGGGGAATGCCGACGGGGCTGCCCAGTCAATTTTTTAATGGCCAGAGTGCTCACCTCTATAGCGCAGGCTTATCTAATCCCACTTTCCTGACCTTGTGTCAATCTTACCTTGTTGGAGGTAGATAAATAAAACTATTTCAGCCAGGGGTTTTTACCCCACCTAAAATATTATATGTATTGGAGTTGATGGGAGAATGGATAATGACACATTGATGTATAAGGAAATTGTGGATGAAAATAGACAGAGAATTATGAAAAAAACTAAGGGACCAGAACACCATTTAACTTTTACAAAAGAAACACCATGTGAAAGTAAATATCTGACACATAGAGTTCTTCCTAATAGTGGTGCAACAGGTGCTGTTCATGCAGATCAAATGGTGGATGTTTTGCATGAATTCCACAGTGAGAACAGTATCAAGGCTATACTTGTTGACAACACTAATACCAACACAGGTTGCGAAGGTGGAATGGTTGCAATTTTAGAAAAAAACTTTTTTTAAATCTTCACACAATTGGTTGCTCTTTGCATCATAATGAACTACCTTTCAGAGCCCTTTTTAAAAACATAGATGGTTGCGCAAAGGGCCCTACAAAATTCAGTGACCCTCTGGGGAAAGTATGCTCAAATGATTGCCATGATTTACCCCAAATATCATTTTCCACTATTAGCAATCCTCTAGAGTCAATTTTTAAAATTGATGAAATACATGATCTTAGTTCTGACCAAAGACTCCTTTATGAATACACAGTAGGTATTTCTAGAGGTAAGGTTGACTCTAGATATGCCTCCTGGAAAATTGGTCCTTTAAACCAAGCAAGATGGTTAACTTTGGCCATCAGGCTCATGTGTTTATGGACTCGTGGTGCATACCCACCATGGCACACAACAAAACTACACTATGTAGTACATTTTATTGTAAATGTGTATGCCACTTCTTGGTTTGAAACTAAAAGAAATAGTAAATTCCACAATCAGCAAGTGCACATTTTTAATATGATCCAGAGGATTAAGGAGCAGCCTCAGGAAATCCAAGATATTACATTTAGAAATATACAAGGTAATACATTTTGTTTACTGCCTGAAAACTTTCTATATTCCATGGTTAAATCTGAGGAGATTGAAGTAAGAGCAGAAGCTTTAAAAAGAATTTTGGGCATTAGGTAAGTAATATTTATTCCAATCTATAGAATGATTTTTAAAAATTTTATCTAATTTCACCATAATTATTAAAGCAGTACAGATTGGAATTTTTTAATAATTCAATTAATTAATTTGTTCTTTCAGGAGTGAGGAGTCAACCAGAAAAAGATTAAAAAGAATACCACCTATTAATTTTAATGCCACACATTGGACACAATTGATAGATTTAAAATTATGCGGCATTTTTGAACCACCAATGACGGAAGATTTTACCGAATCTGAACTTCGAGAATCGTTGATGAATGGAACCAAGCTTGACTTACCAGATTTGCCCTCACATTCTCAGGGCGTGGAAAGGGCAGTTAAGTTAATAACAGAAGCTTCACAAACTGTATATAGTTTTGAAGCAAGGCATCAACACATTACAGCCAAAGTTTTGAGTCAGAAATTGAGACCAGCATTTTTGTCTAAGGGGTCTTATATGGAGCAATTTGACTCTCTATATTAAGCTCCATTAAAATAATGTTAGGTGTTTCCTTATTTCTTTGCTTGTTATATTTTCACTTATAACAGAAAAAAATCATTTTTTAGGTATTCAAATATTACTGTTTAATTCATAACGTTAAAAGGTAGTTTACAAAAGCAGATACTGAAAATGAGGGGGGGGGGCAACTTTTCAATTTGAAGATTTCTTTAATTAATATCATTTTTATAAAATAAAAGGACATTCCCTGATTTTAAATGCTAAAATTATTTGGTTTTCACACCAATATTCAAGCAAATCTTGCAAAAACGAGGAATTTTCAGTATATTCTTGTCTACGATCTTTGATACCAAACGCTAAAAAAACCGCTGAAGTTTTTGATCTAATTTTTTGCATGAGTATTTAATAGGTCTATATACAACTTTCGGTACGTGCCTTTTTTTAATATTTAAAAAAAGTGTAAAATCGACCTACCCTAATATATATATATATATATATATATATATATATATATATATATATATATATATATATATTGATAATGGTAAATGGGTCGTTATGTTTTTATAATTTTTATTATTATAATTCAATATTACAAACGTTCTACGTTCTTCGTCGGAAATGACTAGCGTTTATATATATATATATATATATATATATATATTGCATTTTTTCATTCAAGCAAACATTGTTAAAAAAACAGAATTCTCTTTTTTATTTTTATTCTCTTTTTTATTTTTTCAATCTTTCTATAGATCTTTTTTGTGTTAAAATCAAAAAAAATTAATGTATGTTCCATATGTATCACGAACGTTTTCGATTGTTCGTCGAGTCATCTTCGGGTGGAAATAGCAAACGAACAAAAAGTATGGAGAAAAATAGAAGATTTCCAAAGATTGCCGAGAAACGAGCACGTGAGGCCAGTTAGACAACAAGAGAACATTCTCACACTATTTCAGGAAAGACGTTAACAATGTGAATTCCATGACGCCTTAATTAGCGTCACATGATTAAATTGTGCTACGTTAAGTGTTCTAAAATGTTGTCACTGGTTTAATATGTAATGTTTTTAGCTTCTTTGTTCATTTGCATTTTTCACTTGATGATTTGATGAAGAATTCTGTTATTTTAAACAATGTTTTGCTTATATATGTATATATATATATATATATATATATATATATATATATATATATATATATATATGTAATTATTTTTATAGGTGATTTTCAGCTCGTTGTTATTAAGCTTACTATTATTTCAATTGTTTCACTACCTAAGTGATTAAGATGCAGAAAACTCTATGATTAGTCGTCCTAAAACGTATTTTTCGTTAATATACATATATATCAATTTTATACATACATAAAAGTAATCCATGGACACGTGTTGCTTAATCACTTAGGAAGTGAAACAATTGAAATAATAGTAAGCTCAATAACAATGAGCTGAAAATCACCTATAAAAATAATTACATAGAAATACATTAAATACTTGGGTGATAAAAATCGTACATATTTCTACACATATTTCTACACAGTGGTAGAACGCTGGACTATAGACATCAACATCGAGGGTTCGATCTCTGTGTAAGTTAGCCATGCTGATGACGACTGTGAACCAGAAACACGTGTCCATGGATTACGTATAATTTATATATATATATATATATATATATATATATATATATAGCGAGAGAGGGGAGATTGAAATAAAAGGACGAAATATTAATCAACCAAAATGTTTTTTAATTAATGTGTCTCCTGTATTGGCGGTTTTTGTCAACATTCTCTCGGATTCAACCATGGCCACCGAGAGTTAACAAGGCCAAGCAACTAACTTCTTGCCCCCCTCTGACGTCATTGTGGTTGGTTAATTTAATTTCGCGCCTTTTTATATTTAATTTCATAATTCACAAAGTTAAAATGCTTACTGCATCTGTTTGAATTTCCAAAAGAGAAAGAATTACGGTAAATATGGATACACGCAAATAAGTTTGAATTTTTTTTTAATTATATAAAAAATCAAAAGTCTGAATTACTTATTCATTATTTGATAAAAAAAGTAGTGTATAGATAATAATTAATCCATTTTTTAGTACTTTTTTCGATGTCTTATTAAGTGTAGTATATTTTATCTTTTCTCTGTACTTTTGTAGATTAAATAAATGAAATAATAACGGCATATTTAATCAATATTTTCACACACAAAAAAAATATTGATTAAACAATGCTTTATTCAGTGATAATATCGTTAATTAACAAACTTATTTTTTATATATAAAAATATACCTTTAGTAATGGTGTATTTTGTTTTAAAAAAATAATACATTTTTACTAAGATTTTTTTTTTAAGTTTCATTTACGGCATTTCGAACAATTTGGAACAATGTTATTTAAATAGATAGTAAATCATATGAAATATATTATGAAATTATATTTTTCTTGTGAAAATATTGATTAAACAATGCTTTATTCAATGATAATATCTTTAATTAACAAAATTAATTTTTTTTTCGAGGTATAATGATTTTATTAACATGAAGTTATGGGTCATTTTTCGTAATATATACGAAATAATTAATAATTTTTTTTTATTTTAAACATATACAGACCTTTATTTACATTAAGAAAATGCTAATCTTTTTTATGTTGACTCTTGTGATATTGAAAAAATAGAAATAATGATTATCTGGAGTTCTTCCAATTCTATACCGAACAATTTTTGTGATATGAAAAATGATCACATCAGTAAGAAAAAGCTAAACAGAAAAAGAAAATTAGAAACATTCTACTAAATATTTTGACTTCAAAATAATAATTCTGCACTAATAAAAAAAATATTTCTGCACTAGTAACTTTGTTTGTATTTACATTATTTGTTTGAATTTATTTTGTTTTATTTTTTTAATTTATCGTGTGTTTTCATATTTAAAACTAACTTATCGTTTGTTTTTAATTTGTTAGTTTATTTAATTGTTTGTTCCCGAAATTCATAATTCAGTTTTATGCAGTATTTGATCGTGAATTATTATTTTCTTTAAATTTATATTGAATAAAGATCAGTTTCAGGATAAATTGAATCGTGTTCCTTTCTTTTCTTTTTTTTACATGCAATTTTTAAAGTTTTCTAATGCTTTGTTTTAAATATTTTCAATATCGTATGGTCAACATGTTTTGATATTTTGGATAACTTTAGTAAAGGTGTTTTTTGTTTACAGGAAATAATAAATTTGCACCAAGCTTTCTAATAAAGTAATGGATTTATTATATTCCGTGATCATTAATTAATAAATACTGAAAATTTCATTAAAATTGGTTGATTTCCTGAATTTTGATGGATTATTTAGTGAATGAAGAAGTCGAAATGTTTTGATATTTTGGATAACTGTTTTTTGTTTACAGGAAATAATAAATTTGCACCAAGCTTTCTAATAAAGTAATGGATTTATTATATTCCGTGCTCATTAATGAATAAATACTGAAAATTTCATTAAAATTGGTTGATTTCCTGAATTTTGATGGATTATTTAGTGAATGAAGAAGTCGAAATGTTTTGATATTTTGGATAACTGTTTTTTGTTTACAGGAAATAATAAATTTGCACCAAGCTTTCTAATAAAGTAATGGATTTATTATATTCCGTGATCATTAATGAATAAATACTGAAAATTTCATTAAAATTGGTTGATTTCCTGAATTTTGATGGATTATTTAGTGAATGAAGAAGTCGAAATGTTTTGATATTTTGGATAACTGTGTTTTGTTTACAGGAAATAATAAATTTGCACCAAGCTTTCTAATAAAGTAATGGATTTATTATATTCCGTGATCATTAATGAATAAATACTGAAAATTTCATTACAATTGGTTGATTTCCTGAATTTTGATGGATTATTTAGTGAATGAAGAAGTCGAAATGTTTTGATATTTTGGATAACTGTTTTTTGTTTACAGAAAATAATACATTTGCACCAAGCTTTCTAATAAAGTAATGGATTTATTATATTCCGTGATCATTAATGAATAAATACTGAAAATTTCATTAAAATTGGTTGATTTCCTGAATTTTGATGGATTATTTAGTGAATGGAGAAGTTGAAATGGCTTCTTATTATTATTACGACGGCCATTGTTTGACACGCAATGCAATGACGTCATTTTCGAGCCAACAGGCCTGTAGTAACTCTCGACGGCCACGATTCAACCCATGCATGTTTTCCTACGTGTTATATCCATCTATCCAGGTGTAATAATCTGACAGCACGTGACAACGTAAAATAATCTAAATTCCTTTGTATAATAAGACGAGTTTGCTTATATTCAGAATTTGGAGCGAGCATTTACTCGTTTTATCCAAGCGACTGAAATTGGCATTAAATGACCCCAAAAAGGTTGATATACCGTAAAAAAGCAACCAAATTAAACAAAACATCCTGTAGTTTAAATAATGTTTCTTTTTTCCTTCTTCAAATCCCTAAAATCCGGATTGATTAGTCTTTCTTTCCGATTGTCATATTCATTAAGGCCATTTTTTTTGTTGTCTGTTGTCAACTCCAATATCCACAACAATCGAATTTTTATTTCTTTCTTCCGAATTTGTAATTGTCTTCCTCTGGCGAAAGTCCGTTCCATCTGTGCCGAAAATTCCAGATAATTCATCACATAAGCAATCGGGGGTAAAATAAAAAAGGGGGACGGTTTTGGGGGGACTGCCGTCGTCGTCGACGACGACGACGGAAAATTGGGCCCCGGCCACGCGACCTTGACATTGTCGCGCACGTGGCCGGCGTGCGGTCTTCCATCTGCGCTGGCAAAACGCGCAAAGTCTCTCAGAGAGTTTTCGATTTATTTAATTAGTTTTTTGTTTTTTATTCATTCGTTTATTTATCATATTCATTTCTTCCTCTGGATTTGTTTTCTTCGTCCTCGATAGGAACGCCATTCTTTTTTTCTTTCTTTTTTTTTCCCCGCGATTTCAGACTTTCTTTTATTATTCTTTATCTGAAAGGATTCTCTTTTCTTTATTTTTATGAGTTTCTACAAAACTTATGCGCTTTCTCCCAAACTGTTTGTGTTTAGCTTTGTGCAAAGGCTAGGCTGTTTATGCAATCGAAGATACGTAATCGGCAATCAGTCCGACAGTGTCTGGACCACTTTGAAGCTGACGGCCTTGTTTTCTGTCGAGATGGGGTATGGCTCTTATTTATCCTGGGAGCTCCACCCGCCCAGGCGTTACCTTTTTTTCTTTGATAAAAGGATTAGTTCATTGCTAATCACCCGAGGCGCTAATATCGAGGAATGCCAACGGGGCTGCTCAGGCATTTTTGTAGGCCAGAGTGCACTTTTCCTAGTGCGCTAGCTTTTCAATCCCCACTTGACCTTGTGTCTAACTTCCTGAAGATGTAAATAAGCTCTCAGAACTGTTTCATCCTTCTGATTAGAAATCCTTCTAGACCGAGGTAATTAATTTTTTTGTCCCACTTCAGGGTGCCCGTTTTAGAGAGGTGGATTTTCCCCCCACATTAAACATCGACCTTTACCTAACTCTGTCCTCGTGGGGAGGCAAGTGAATAGAGACTCGCGTATAACCCCGCTTGCACATGTGGCCGGTTCAATGTTTATTATCATACTACAATAACTGCCGAATAAACGAAATTCTTTAAACAGTCTCTGTAATTTAGAAATTCTTTTAAGATATTGAATTCTTTAAACGTTAACATGGAATATACTAAAAGGCGCACCCAGCGTTGCCCGACAATCAATGGGGATCCCTGTTTACTCCTGTTCCCAAGCCTGGACTTTAAATTGCCGTTTTCAAGTCTAATGTAAACAAATTTTTGCTAAGCTACCTTCTTAAATAGTCAATTTCTGACCAGTTACAAGCATCGTTACTAATTCCCTCTGTGTTTCACCGTCTATCTGTCAAACTCAATAATCCCTATCCTCGAGTGGTATGTGGGCCTTGATAAGCGGTGACTCATTTTTATAATGTTCGGTAATTTTGATTTTCTTCTTTATTTACTTTATTTATTTACATCATCTTCTTACTCGCTTTCTGTTACGCTGGTGATGCTCGTCTGACTACTACTTTAGTCTTTCCCTCTTCCAATAACTGTTCATTTCATTCGCTATTTTTCCGCCATCTAAAATATGTAAAAAATCAAAGTTATCAGAGTTTGGGTATTATATAAACCATCTCTAAAATGGTTGGATCCATGTAGTAGGCTTCAATATATTAATTAGACGTGTTAATAAGATTCAACATAAATTCGGAAACAACTTATTATTTTACCAATAATTGTAAAACTCTGTTTGTACCTTCAAAGTTAGAATTTTAATTCAAACATTTCTTATACATCTTACTTTAATATTTTTCACTGGTAATGGCGGAGAATGTGGCCGCGGCCTTCGATAAGAAGGCCTGTGTACTGGGTCGGGTTTATCTGCTGACGTCACGGCGGTTAGTATGCTAAGCAGATAAACAAGGCGCTTCGAATAGAAAGGTTCTTACACGCCAACACATGGGCATATGACTGTGGTCATTTCTGTCTGAAATTATTTCCTCTTTTATCTAGCAATCGTTTGGTATTTAAAAAAGATACCGATTATTTTGTTCATGTCGTTTTCATGGTTGAAAATCTCATAGTAGTTTGAAAGTAAAACTATAAAAAAAAAACTCATTTAGACTAAAATTCAAGATGGTTGACAAACCTGTCTTGATAGAAAAGGCTTAAATAAAAAATACTTGATTTTCTCTAAAGTTTGAAATATTGTTTGCTTTTCTCTAAAATTTGAAATATTTTTTACACAATAGCGAGTCTGCCTACCACAAAACGCTTTGTTTGTCCTGATATAAAATTAACTTTTATGCATATCAGTCGACTGTCATAAAATAATATAAACTAGAAATTCGGTTCAAACTTGTTTGCGCCAAAACGTTCTTTATGTGTGTAATAAAATTCTAAAACAGTTCACATATGTTTGGTTCTACGAAAACAATGATTCAAATATTGAATTAAAGTTCTGAACACTTTAAAATTAATTTTATTCCAGCACAAAGTAATACAATTCAAAACAAGTAAAAGTGACAATAAAAATGTTTTGTTTATTTATTTATTTACAAATAGTTTTGCATTTTTTATAACACCAAATTAATTATTTAATCAGTTTTTAATTATTTAATCAGTTTTTAATGTTTATATTATTCATCGTTTGTTATTTTGTTTGTTTATTTAATTAGTGCGGGCTGTCTATTCTTTCTGAAAGGGTTGGGGTGGTCCTAATAACCGTTTTCCTTTGTTTTTTGTTGTTCCATTCATCACCTTTAATGAATTAGTACACACACACACACACACACACACACACACACACACACACATATATATATATATATATATATATATATATATATATATATATATATATATATATATATACAGGGTGGGCAAAAATAAGGGTCCTATTTTTTAAAATTCATAACTTTTTTATTTATTGATTTTTTTTTTTTTTTTTTTTTAGAATAAGTAAAGGACCCCTTCCGAAGCAAGCATGAGCCGTATTAGCCCTAAGGAACGTACCCTCATTTAGAAAACATTATTTTTGCTTAAAAAACTCAAAACAGTGTAAAAAACAATACTTTAGTTTTTGTAAGTTTTAAGAAGTGTTTTTCGGCTAAAATTTGTTTTGTTTATTTCAAAAAATCTCGGAAGGGTCAGTCTATACACACATAAAGTTTGGTGAGTTTAACTTTTATTTTGTGGAAGTTATTCAAATTCAAGTTATTCAAATTTAAAGATAGGACCCTTATTTTGGCCCATCCTGTATATATATATGTGTGTGTGTGTGTGTGTGTGTTTTGATGTTAAAATAGTTAGGATAAATGTAAAAAAACTTTCGCATATATATATATATATATATATATATATATATATATATATATATATATATATATATATAAATGAAATAATTCGAAAGTTTTTTTACATTTATCCTAACTATTTTAACATCAAAACACGTTAGGATGATTTAATTCTAATGTTTATTTACTCCTCTCCAAGAGTTAGGCAGAAGACCAGTTTTATCTTACTCCCACAAGGTAAGATGTGACCCAAGATCGGGCCGGGAAAGTGGGGTTTGAAAAGCCAGCGCCCGAGAAAGTGAGCACTCTGGCCATTAAAAATTGCCTGGGAAGCCCCGTCGGCATTCCCCGGTGGGGCTGCCTCAGGCAGTAAAACTTACTCCTCCCCAAAGAGGGGAGGCAAAGCCTGGGAGAGTGGACCTCCTAGAACTGCACAGGACAAACCCACAGACAGGTGGAATCAAGCCCCGAAGGACAAGACGACACCGGTCTATAAGGTGCAGTATCCATCGGAACAGATACTACACTTACTTCCTAGCGTGCCAGAAGAATATATTGAAATACCCTATGTATGGGCATCTTTTACTCACTTAAATTAATCTCGATTTTGCTTATTAGCATATTTATTTATTTTTAAGTTTTTAATAAATTAATATTCTGTAATATACCTTTCTGCTTTGTATTGTAAAATTTTACTCTACATACGCAATCGTTTTATCGATAGGACTATTATCATAATTATAAATAAAATAAGATATAGAGATTTTATTTTTAAAAATGATAGAGTTTTAAAACGCTATGATTGTTTTTTTGAGAATTTCATTTTCAAGGGAGATAATTTACTTTCAGCTTTCGTAAAGTGTCAAATATCGCTAAGATGTCGAACAGATACTACACTTTGATCTTAGCCAAAAGGCCACGGAACCATCATTTTTTTTTTAACTAGGCATTTTTAAATTAAAAAAACAAAAAAAGTTGATTAAATTGGAATATTCTTTAATGGGCGGTGTAGTGTAGTATCGGTTCTGTTGTCATAAGACTGTCCTCCCAGGAATTACCTCCTTCGTTTTTAAGAGTGTGTAGGGGTGAAGTCTCCCAGAATGAAAAATCCCCAAGACTCGATTTAGTCTGAATATATTTTAAGGGTGTGGGGGTAGTGTAGTATCGGTTCTGTTCTCATAAGACCGTCCACGCATGAATGACTTTCTCCTTTTGGGTGGAGGGAAGTGTTCGTTCATCATGATATTATCGTCTGTCGGGGGGGGGGGGGTCAGTTTAGTATTTGTTCGTTCACCATAATACTAGCTGAGGAAGAACGATAACTCAAGTTTATAATAAACATGTCTTTTTTAACTAGAAAATTATGAAAGTTATCGTTCTTCCTTAGCCAGCATATTCATCTTTGTTTATAAAGATGACGACTTTATTTTTTAGCAAATTTTCATTTAAGCGTTTCACGTGGACAATGCAAAATGCAAAAGTTGTTTTCCACCTATTCTAACTATATTAACATTAAAACGCTTTATGCTTATTTAATTCTCTGTAGTATATTTTCATTCGTCATGATACATTCCTCCCAGGCATTACCCCCTCGTTGGGGGGAAGGCCGTACAGTGTACATTCGTTCCTCACCATACCATTTCCTCAGGATTACCAGTTGTGTGTGTGGGTGGAGTTAGTGTACTATCTATTCTGTTGTCATATCATCCGCCCAGGCATTACCCCCTATTGGAGGGGGGTTCAGTGTATGTAGTCCGTTCATCGTGATATCATCCTCTCAGCCTCTCATTTGTTTAATTATTTTTAAGTTTCTAATGAATTAATATTTTCTAATCCGTTAATACTTAAATACATGCGTTTATTATTTTTTTAATAAAATTGTTGCTGTTGTTGTTGTTTTCGTTGTTGCTGTTGTTGTTGTTTTCGTTGTTGCTGTTCTTATTCCTATTTACTTCCTCCCACGACAGCAGAGTTAGGCACAATGTCTACATTTAACGTGGGGAGAATCCAGCTACCCAAAAATGGGCACTCTTAATTGGAACAAAAATTTAGATTGCCTCGATCTAGAAGGATTTCTCCTTCACTGACAGAGAGCATAAAAACTAAGTGCAGATTCAGTACATATACTACATTTTGCTCCTAGCCAAAAGGCCAAGGAGTTAACATGTTGGTAGTGGTGGTGATGATGCTGATGCTGCTGCTGCTGCTGCTGCTGATGATGATGATGATGATGATGATGATGATGATGATGATGATGATGATGATGATGATGAGGAGGAGGAGGAGGAGGAGGAGGAGGAGGAGAAGGATAATTTGTCATAGAAAAGAAATAAACTTCCTCTAATTCTTTTTTTATGATAAAGGTGAAAAGTACAAAGTACCCATTTGACCTATCGACGTTCCACCCTTATGTTTATTCCTTTCATTATATAACCAGTTTTTGTGGGGAATTCATTTTTATTTTTATGCTGAAACACAATAAAATTTATCGACGTTTAATATCTTAAAGACCATATCAATTGACCTTTTCGTTGTTTTTTCCTAAAAACAAAATTTGACAATGTTCATGCACAGTATATTTCCCCCATAGTGGAATATATCAAATAACACTACGACAATCATCTTTTGTTTTTTAATTTCCTCTAAATTGCCAAAATATCAAATGAAAATTACTTCTTTGGTCTCTGTGAAGAAGACTACAGCGTCAGTAATTGCCGCCTGGAGGCCGGGTACTTTTTGCTAGTATATTTATAAATACAATTTTAATTTTCAACACATTAGGGATTAGTGACTAATGATTCTAGCAAAGAGTAGGATAGACATTTCACTTCTCACACTTTTGATGGCCTTGTGCCAAATTTATTTAAAATTTTAATTGTATTTTTAGATATTTTGCAATAAAATAAATAAAAGTGTAATATCTGTTCTGATACTAAACTTCGTTTTTGGTCATTAAAAGTGAATGAGAATTTTTTTTCTACACTGAGGCAATTTTTTTTTTGTTACACTCCAGAATGTCCTTGGGAGCTTGCTTTTCCTCACATTAAAAACTGAACTTTTGTCTAACTCTGTCCTGTCCTCGTGGGGAGGCAAGTAAATGGAAATAGTAAATATAAATCCATGAAAAACAGCAATAATACAATTTAAAAAAAAAATTATATTGAATGAAATTCAGTTGCAGTATAAATCGAATCGTGTTCTTTTTTTAAATATTTTAAAAAAGTTTGGCAATGCTTTTTTTAAGCTCTCATTCATTATCGACAGTCTGACTGTTCGACAGATCTCGCTTGCTACTTACTAGCATGACGTCACTTTTTAGTGCACAGGCCTTACTTACGAAGGTCGCAATGTTGCACTATATAATTTGGTAAAGATTTAAACCTTTATACACATTTACAACACCCGGCAATGTAAATATAACCAGCATTGTGATATACGTTTGTTTATAAGACAAATATATATTTTAGTTGCGTTCTTTTACAAAATGTTCCGTTAGTGTTTTCAGCAATATATTCCTTTTGGTCTGCTATGAAAAGCTGTTTGTTATCTTGGTCTTTTTTTTATTATTATTTTTAGATTCAAGTCATTTTTGTAAATATTCTGGCGATGAACTGAACCAGAAGTTACTGAAACAAAAGATTGTTTGCTCCGTTCTGCTGCTAATTCAGTGGTTTATTGTTTGTTTAGTTTCGGTTTTGTATTGTCCGTGAAGAATGAGTAACGCACTTATTATTAATGGTAAGTTTTTTTCTAACATCTTACGAACGATTGAAAGTTAAATCGCATTATTACATTCGAATATGCTATATTTCACTCTTGAAAACTCATTTCAGTGCGGATGTATTGTTGGATAATTGCCCTGTGGGGCCGGACACATATTGAAGTGGGCGTATGTGTGAGAGATCGTTTGGTTTGGCTTGCGCGATTTAGTGCGGGTGAACCCGTACAACCGAGTGCAAAATAAAGCTGTTCTCACAGTCGGAGCTCAAAGCCGTTGACAGGGCCACCACATTGACGAGACCTCAGGTCAAGGGTCAAGGTGCACCTGCGCATAGAGGTTCTGTGACGTCACGGGCTTTTGTGTGGGAAACGGAGTTTTGCCAGTCTGGTTTTGGTAAGCGAGTCGAACAAATG
The DNA here is from genome assembly GCA_963556195.1 of Sepiola atlantica. NCBI lineage: Eukaryota > Metazoa > Mollusca > Cephalopoda > Sepiida > Sepiolidae > Sepiola > Sepiola atlantica. The sequence goes on along the minus strand of OY744532.1, from coordinate 7,349,240 downwards.
ATTTCTCTATGTAGTCCGAAATGAAGAACGAGAATTTATTTCCCTAGGAGAATACAGGCATGAGATTCCTTCTCTCCCCCTCCTCGAATGGCTAAAGACTTAAAGACTTACGATAGAGTAGTAATTTGGTATTTCCCTTAACGTTAGTGAAACATCTTTAAGAGCGACGGTAGACTGATGCCTGAATAAAACAGAATCAAAATTTAAAAGAGTGTTTGCCTCCTGAATCGTGATATGAAGGTTTTTGTTGCAGTCACAGCGGACGGTGATGTTCACGGCAGTACAGAAGCGAGGAAAAAACTCAACCACTAGACGACATCGAGACGACACCCTCCACGACGAGGAAGAGAATGTACGAGGAATTAAACGTATATGCAACAGTATTAAGGTTTCCTAAATACACCGAAACACGTCAGAAGAAATAAGTAGAATAAAAAAAAACTTAATATTTTAATTTGAGATAAATTGCTTCAAAATCTTGAAAATTTAGGATTGTGGAACATTTATTTGTTGTTTGCAATTGCACTGACTTGTGTGTGTGTATGTGTGCGTGCGTGTTGGTTATGAATAGTGGCATCTTGTTTATAAATTACAATATAGAACCAAAATGCTAAGCATTTATTAACGATATAAAATATGTGAAAATAGTTAAATGACAACAATCATAAAACGTTAAAACAAAACAAGCAAATAGTTAACGACTGAGAGTTCGTTATTAAATTAATACTCAAATTAATTAAACTTGTTAGCATAGTATGCTTATCTACGAATGAGTATATTATAAAGTTGCTGGGTTTTTTTCAATCGTAAATAGTAAACACATGATTTTTAATCTTATTGAGTGCCAATGCAACAAATGGCTCAACTTTATGTGGGTATATATATATATATATATATATATATATATATATATATATATATATATATATAGTAAGCTATGAAAATATTTTTTTTTGCAATTAAGCTACACAGACGCTCCCGTGTTTCATCCCCGGGGGAATCTTCAGGCTAAATATATTTTCATAGCTTACTACCTAGCTCGACTTACGTATCGAGCACTGTTTAAGTAAATATTGAAAATTGATACATAAAAAATTATATCTCCTTATAAAATGTTATGTGGATACATGAAATAGTAATATATATATATATATATATATATATATATATATATATATATATATATATATATATATATGTGTGTGTGTGTGTGTGTGTGTGTGTGTGTGTGTATTAATATTAAATAAAGTGTTACAACAATATCCGGACCAAGGTTTCAGATCCGAGAAAATCGGACCTTCATCAGCGGAGTCGTATAGCTTAATGAGTGAGAACAACCGCCGCCAGGAATTTCAAAATATTGCCCGTTGGAAAGATGGAACACTTTCAGATTTAAAATTGTCACGTGCGTGGAATATACGTGGTTAGTTATGGAAAAGTTTCACATCAAAACAACAGCGACGCTGTACATCGAAAAAGCAAGAAATTAAATGGGAATAACGTTAACTGTTGGACAGATGGGAACCTAGCAGGTTTAAATTGTCACGTGCGTTGAATTACGTAGCCCGTTATGGAAAGTATTTAAATTTAATAGAGACGTTATACATGTTATCGAAAGTAAATGGAGATAACGTTAAAAATAAAAATAAATTTATATTAAGTTAAAAATTATATTGAAATAATATGTTAAAGTGATAATATATTACTAAAAAATTTAAATAATAAATCATTAAAAATAAAACTTATAATTAAATAAATTGTAGTCACACCATTTATAAATTTATGAGGTCGTAAGGGTACCAATCATAAAAAATTAAGGTACTAATAATAAAAGGGGGGGATAAAGAAAGATAAAAAAGAATAATGAAGAAAATTAAATATAGAAAAATAATGAAGAAAAATAAAATAATGATCGGTAGTAAATATTCAGTGCGAATATATAGATTTATACTAACTTTTTAAAGTAAGAATTAGATTAAATTACTGACAAATCAGATTTTATTATCTACGTTTTGTTATCAAGGCTATTTCAGTCAAAGTGAATTTTCGTCTTTACTTTATATATAAGAAGAATATCAAATTCTCACAGTTTTATAGAACATACTAAAATACGTCACGTGTCTAATATCTTAATGTGCCATTGATATAAAAGAATACTATAAAAGTGGAGTATGGCCTTCTATAATCATCAACGTATGTGAATTGGATAAGAAATGTACCTACATATATAGAACACACACAACTCTATTTTTATTCATGGAAGACTTGGAAAATGAAGTAGAGTTTAAATAATTCGTTCAGCCACCTTTTAAAAATAAAAAAAAGAAACTTGTTAGATTCATCAAACAAAGTTTGTCGCGCGAAGAAAAGTTCATTATTATATCTACAGCATTTACAGTGTCTTTAATAAAGTAACTAATAAACAAAATAGTGAGTTACAGATTTTTGTATTTTATTGTTTTTGTATTCATTTTTTCGTAGGCGGATTCTACACAGTTTTGTCTATACACGAAGCACAAGTTGATACATATGTATGACAATGTATTTTGGATATTACCTAGACAGACAACAGTACTTACTTTATTTTATTTCTTATTTTATTTTTATTTTCATTTTCATTTTATCTTTATAATTTTGATAATGTTTATAATGTCTTTTTATCATTATTATTATCGCTTTATCTTTCTATTTTTATTTTATATCTGTAACTTATTCCTTTTTCTAATATTTGTCCCTGCATCTCCTCCTGTCAATAGATGTTCCTCTAAGACGAACTTGTTATTTTCTTCCTTGAATTTTCTGTAAGATGTGTTGCTAAAGGCGCTGATGAAGAGACGTTCTGGAGTGGCTTTGTAAAAAAGTTTTTTAAATTGAAAAATTAAAAAAATTAAAATTAAAGTATTTCCAGAATGTTTTGGAAACGACCGTATGCCATACTAGACTTGTTGTTCTAATTCTTTGAACAATTGGAATGTTCTGATCCATTAAATGATCTTATATATATATATATATATATATATATATATATATATATATATATAAACGGGTGAATTCATATAAAAGTTAAAACAAATAAACGTGTTTTTATTTTATTAAAATGCAAGTGTTTGAAATTAATTCCTGCATTTTACTAGATCATTGATTCCATCCTTGACTGCTGAAGAGGATAGGTGTTGTGGTTGCAAGGTTGAACCACAATTAGTGAAGAATACAATGAAGACGCAAACAACGCGGAGAATGCAATAATAAGTGTATTGAAAGAAAAGGTATATTTACAGTATGTACAAATGAAGGTGTCGAGTCAGAGAGTCTTGGTGGGAGGACATGTACGCTCTTCGGCGTCACTTCCGGTGGCATTTAGATAACACACTCTAAGGCCAATCTAGGCTTGCCATTTATAGTGTAACGTTATTCGTATATGCAAATGAGTGGTTGCCACCACAACACCCCCCTCCCAAGATTTGAAGTCACAAAGATTTCAATATCTTTTTCTTTTTGGGTTTACCATCAATGGTTCATTAAATTTTCTTTTCCTACCTGATCTTCGGGGTTCAGGTGTATATTGAGGCGGTTCCAAATTAAAGGATTCGTATATGACATCTATGGTTTCCTCCTCTTCGACTGTTGTCGTATAATCATCATCTTGGATATGACGTTTTTTTATCTGATTTAGGTGCCTTTTATGTATACTCTGTGGACCTTTAATCATATATGTACAATCACCAATGCGTTTATCCACTACTCCACATTCCCAGTAAGATGTGTTATTCTTGTAGCACTTAAAATATACTCGATCTCCCGAGTTATATTTCTTTCTTCTCGTGTGTGTAGTGTTTCGGATAATTGCCCGTCTTGGCAACAGTTTATCAAACGCTGATTTTACCTTTCTGGCAAACATTAGATCAGCTGGTGATATGTTTGATGGTGTACTAGGATGTGGTGTAATCCTATAAACTTGCAAGAATTGTTGCAAAGCTTTTTCTGTTGGTGTTCCAATGGATTTCTTTAACGCTCGTTTTAGCGTATCCACGAACCTTTCCGCAAGGCCGTTCGACCTTGGATGATACGGCGGAGTCGTGATGTGCTTCACTCGGAACGTGTCGCAAAATTCCTTAAACTCTGCGGATGTGAACTGCGTTCCGTTGTCAGTGACCAGCGTGTCTGGTACACCGAATCTTGCAAATAACTCGTGTAGGAACCCTATTGAGTTGTTCGTTGTTGGATTCCTGCAACGCATTACCTCCGGCCATTTTGTGTAACTATCCACTACAATTAAATAATAGTTTTCTCCTACTGGACCAGCGAAATCCATGTGGATTCTCGACCATGGTTGGTCGGTTTTCGGCCAAGGTTTGTGTACTATAGGTGGGGATTTTGCTGCTAACTGGCATCCTTTACATTTATTTATTGTTGCTGCTATGTCAGTGTCCATGTTACGCCAGTATACGTAGCTTCTCATTAACGACTTCATTCGATTTATCCCCGGATGTCCCGTATGGAAATCTCTTAACATCCTATTCTGCAATGTTTTGGGTATTACCACTCTCTCACTGTACAGTAACACATCGTTACATATGGAGAAAACTTCCTGCACCTTTGTGTCCGTTATAATTTTCTCTTTTATGTCCTTTATGTATTCGTCTTTCTCGGCTTCTCTTTTAATGTCCGACAAAGTTACGGGTAGTTCCTTAATGATGTTTGCTACCATATATTTTACTTCAACATTTGTCCGAATTGCTGCAATGACTGATTCTTCCAGATTGTGTTTCTGTGGTATCAGTCTTGACAGTCCATCCGCATGGCAAATCTTTTTTGATGCTAGATGTTGTAGCTGGAAATCGTAATTAAGTAAGATTGTACCCCAGCGCAGCAATCTATTTGCGGTGTATACCGGCAATCCTTTTTTTGATCCATATATCGTGACTAACGGTTTATGGTCGGTTTCAAGTAAGAATTGTCTACCATATAAATACCGATGAAATTTAGTCACGGAAAAGATTATGCTCAATGCTTCTTTTTCGATTTGTGAATATGCCCTCTCGGCTGGTATCAGCGTTCTCGAAGCGTACGCTATTGGTTTTCTAGACCCATCCGGCATAATATGTTGAATGCATGCTCCTAAGCCGTAGGAACTAGCGTCACTCGCGACGACTACTTTTAATTTTGTGTCAAAATGCGTTAAGAATAATTCGGATGTTAGTGCGCTCTTTATTTTGTCAAAAGCGGTTTGACATTCTTGCGTCCAGTTCCAAGGTGTATCCTTTTTAAGCAGATTATTTAAGGGGGCTCGCAAGTTATGCATTCCTTCAATAAAAGATTGATAATAATTTGCGAGTCCTAAGAAACTCTGCAAGGTTGTTACGTTATCAGGTGCTGGCATATTTTTTATTGCCGCTGATCTGTCTGGGTCTGGACGTCGTCCATGTTTGTTTATTATGTGTCCAAGATACTTAATCTCGCTCATACAAAAGTCACATTTACTTTCTTTTACTTTAAAGCCGAATTCTTGTATTCGAGTAAATACTTGTTTCAAATGTTCCTTATGTTCTTGTAGGGATTTGCTCCTGACAACAATGTCGTCCAGGTATGCACATGCGCACTCAATACCACTTAGCATGGTGTCCATCGCTTGCTGAAAAATGGCAGGCGCTACTTTGATGCCAAAGGGCAATCGGTTGTATTTGTACAATCCCTTATGTGTATTGATGCATAGTATCTTTGAGCAATTTTCCTCGACCGGTATTTGCAAATATGCATCGCTCAAGTCTATCTTGGAGAAGATATCACCACCATTTAACTTCGTGAATATTTCCTCTGGACTTGGTAGAGGGTAATGGTGATCTTTTAATAGGGAGTTGACCCCGGTCGAAAAATCTGCGCACACTCTAACTTCGTCATTCTTTTTCTTTACGTATACGGTGGGAGCTGCCCACTCGCTGTGTTCTATTTTTGATAGAATTCCTGTCTGTTCCAATCTATCTAATTCTTTATTAATCTTTTCCAACCCAGCGAACGGAACGTTTCGCTTTTTTCTAAAAATTGGGCTGGCGTTTTCTTTAAGTTCAAACGAGGCCTTGAATTTATTACAGCGACCTAAGTTAGTCGTGAATGCTTCAGGAAATAATTCTTTTAAATCGTCTTTTATATTTACTGTTGTTGGAGAAGAACATTCTATTTTTTTACAGAATGTATTGATTGGCTTATCCCATAGACCAAATTTCTCAATTAAATCTATTCCAAAAAGATTTTCACTATTTTTCAGTACGAATATTTTTAATTTCTTCGTAATCCCTTTTAATTTTATCGGAAGAACAACTTCTCCTTCAAATTTTATACCCCCACCAGTTACCGTCCGGGCTGATTTACTCGTTTTCATCAAGGTTGGTTTTTTACCCAACTTTTTCCATGTATTCAGGTTTATAATAGAAATATCGGAGCCGGAGTCGAGTTGTAACTTTATTGGTGTTTTAAATATTTCCACTTTTACGTATTTTCGCCGATCTTTGTCTAATTTTGTATTTGATTTTGTTTGCTGTACTCTCTTTCTGGTGTAATCTTTATATCTGCAGCAATCGCTTTTGTGTCCTACCTTCTTACAAATGTAGCATTGTTTCTTCTTATAAGGACAATCTGATTCCCAATGCTTTTCTGCACATCTCTTACAGTTATATCTAGGAAGAGGCTTGTTATATTCTGTCCTGTATTTATGGTTATTAGGATTGTAATATCCCGTTCCATTTTGATTGCTTTTCTTTGTAAAGTTCTTGGTTGGTGTGTATGGTTTTCTAACTTTTCTTACATATGCCACTCCGGATTCTTCTATATTTTTTGAATCCTTTTTTAGTGTAATGGCCCTTTCACAGTCCTCTGCTAGTTTCTGGAGGGTTAAATCGTGCTCAGATTCCAGCTTAGACAACACTCGTCTGCGTATTTCTGCATTTTTCGTGGAAACCAACCCTTGTGCGAAGATTAGACATTTAAAATCTTCTACCGTTAGTTCCGCAAGCTTAAAATTATCGCAGTTTTTATTGACAACTGATGCGTATGTCAAATAATCTTGGTTGTCCATCTTTCTTAGATTCATGCACAGCCATCTTTTATGAAAAAGAGATACATTTGGATTAAATAATTCTTTTAGCAATTTCACAGCTTCCATGAACTCTAATTCCGCAGTTTTTTTAGGTAATATGTAATCTATGAATTTGCTGTGTTCTGATGTACCCAATTTCCTGAGTAAAAGGCTCACTTTCTGGCTATTTGGCCAATTTTTGCAGTCCAGTTGAAAGACATCCTCGTATCTTGTATAGTATGCTTCAAAAGTATTTCCTTCCTCCGGCACATAATTAAATGTGTCCATACTATTAAAGATAGTTGTATGGGAGAAATTAACACTGTCGACATTTTCTCGATTACTCTTTAGTAGTTCTAGTGTTTTAGCAAAACGTTCATTTTGTCTTTCCTCGCTTTTTTCTAAACGTTCATTTTGTCTTTCCTCGCGGTCAGCTTGTGCCTGATTTTGTCTTTCCACGCTTTTTTCTAAACGTTCAATCTGTCTTTCCTCGCGGTCAGCTTGTGCCTGTTTTTGTCTTTCCTCGCGGTCAACTTGTGCCTGATTTTGTCTTTCCTCGCGGTCAGCTTGTGCCTGTAAAAATTGCATGAACATTTTTGATAATTCTTCCATTTTACTTTCTTTTTTTTCTTTTTTTTTTTTTTTTCGTGACGTTATACTGTATTATCCGTTATCCAGTGACAACTTTAAAAAAAAATCCTTTCCTTGAGCTTTAATTTCTAGCTATGGTATTTCCTTTTAATACCGCCGCCAAACAAATTATTAATTAAAAGATTCCTTTAGTTGTTGTTTTGCTAACGGAGAGCAGTAATTAGAATCCACCGGTGAACTTCTTTTTTTTTTCGTAGGTTACTTCCTTGCTTTTCGTAATACGAGTCTGACCTGTCGTTTTGCGACAGAACAAAATTCGCTTTTCGTTTGCAAGTTGGTCCTTTAGTAATACAAAACAGATTTGTCGTTTAGCGACAAAACAAAAATTCACTTTTACATTCGTTTGTAAGTCGGATTCCCAGAAAACGGCGTAAATAGTCGCTTTTGTCACGTTCGATTTTTTTTTTTTTTTTTTTTTTCACTTAAGTTGAAAACTTTTCTTTAGCGTAAAATCCGTTTGCTCGTCAACACTTTGCATTGTACTTTTTTTTTTAATAGTTCTTCGTCAAACTGTTATATTTGACGCTTCATATCTCGTCGCCAACTGTTGTGGTTGCAAGGTTGAACCACAATTAGTGAAGAATACAATGAAGACGCAAACAACGCGGAGAATGCAATAATAAGTGTATTGAAAGAAAAGGTATATTTACAGTATGTACAAATGAAGGTGTCGAGTCAGAGAGTCTTGGTGGGAGGACATGTACGCTCTTCGGCGTCACTTCCGGTGGCATTTAGATAACACAATATTTATTTGTAAAAATACAAAATTTGGCACAAGGCCTACAAGGGGGGTGGGGAAAATGTTGACCTAACTAACATTCTTAACTTAACTAGTCACAATCACCATAACAAATTTACTCCATGATATACCTACTTAAAACCCAAAAATGACAATATATACATGTAATTGGGAGTGGGGGAACAAGAATGATATATATATATACAATGAAAAAATAAATAAAATTAAGTGTTAGTATAAGAACCTCCCACTAAAGAAATGTGGCCGATAAGAAGTTTTGCCAGTCGAAAAAAGGCGATGCAGGTCACGAAAGTTTTATTCTCACACCTCCTTCGAAAATTACGAAAGGAGACCTGCATCTCTGACAAAACAACAGATCAGTCACCTAATAGGGGAATTATAAAATAAAAGTCGGGATAAAAAAAAAAAAAAATAAAAAAAAAGGGGGGGTGGGAGAGGACGAAAAAAAAGGGGGACCTATGACAACTTACATACCTCTAGCTAAGCTAAAAAAAGGGGAAGAAAAACAAAACATAACCTAATCTTGCCTAACCGGGTCAAATAAAAGGGTCAGTGTTCGGTTCGGCCACCCAATATTCTGTCTAAGGCACGTCCAAGTACCACTCAAAATTAGCTCCATTCAAACGACACAAACGCCAACTTTCACCCACCTTTTGTTGAAATCTGCCGGAGGGAGTTTCACCTTCTCCAGCCTGACACGCATTTTCAAGCGAGACTGGAAAATGAGGACAAGCTGGGGAGCAGTGAAGGTCTCTTCCCCGTAGACTTCCTTCTGTCGTGTCGACCAAATCACTCCTCTCATGACTGCTAGTAAGCAAAGAAACACATAATGCTCCTCCCACTTCATGATTGGTGCCCAATTGCAGCATGTCGAAAAAGACTCCAAAACGAAGAACTGTCCGTTCAACATGCGAACCGTGTAGCCTTCAACTAACTCACACAGCGGGCGAATGATGGGGCAATGAAAGAAAACATGACTGGTCGTTTCCTCCCAGTCGCCGCATCGAACACAACTTGGTGTCTCTACTAATCCCGCTGCGTAAAGCTTTTTGCCGACCCAGAGTGCATTTCGTATTATCAGCCAGGTGAGTGATGCCTCGTAATTATCGAAGCATTTCAACCCAGGCGCCCAAGGCAAGATCAAGCGAAGTTCTCCCTTCGTAAGACCGAGCTCCTCAGTAATATCGTCACGAACAGATCCCCTCACCATAACCCGATATAGTGCTTTACGAGACAACACTCGGGTGTCAGAGAGGCTTTCTGACACCCTTAGAAGGTACTTCAAGGACTGTCGACACTCGCGATAAAAGGAGCACTCGCGTCGAGGTAAACGAAATGCCTCACCCCCATGCAAGTGCACACTTTTCAAAGCCGGAAAGGCTTTCTTGGTGTCTTCCTTCCAGAATTCACCGTTTCCCTCACAAGGTGTACACATTCGGTCTAGGTAGTGTAAGCGAAGCGTATATTGACGAATCTCAACGCTTGGCATACCTAGACCGCCTTCAGACGGATGCAAGTAGCAGATCTCCCGGCGAACCATGGGCTGCTTTCCGCGCCACAAAAACGCGAAAAGAGCCTTCACTAGTTCAACTAGTGTGATCGCCGGCAGAGGGAGCACAGAAAGACGGTAGAGGATGAGAGGATAAATGTGAGAATTACACACCTCCGCTCTTCCTTTTAAAGTAAGATTTCTCAAAGACCACAGACGGGCTGCAGCCTTAACCGCTTTCAACACTTCCGACCAATTTTTCTCCAACTGGAGATCAGGACCAAACCAGACGCCGAGTATCTTGCAAGGCCCATCCGTCCAGCCAAAGGGCCCCTGAAGGGGAACACCCCTCCAGGCACCAATGCGTAAGCCAACAGACTTATCGCAGTTGATTTTGGCCCCTGTCACTTGTTCATACCGTCTTATTTCCATGTCGACGACCCTAATCTCAGCACTGCTCGTTACAAGCACAGTGACGTCGTCGGCATAGGCGGAGTACTTAATCATGGGGCAAGCACCAGACAAAGTAATCCCACGAAGGACCGGATTCACCCTAAGCCTGCGAAGGAAAGGCTCCAACGCAAGCACATAAAGCATCGGTGAAAGCGGACATCCCTGACGAATAGATCTGGACAAATCGAAAGGCTTTGACCTTATTCCATTCACTTCAACCAACGCACCGGGGTTTGCATAAAAGAGGCGAATCCAGGAGCGGAAATGGGGACCAAATCCAGCCGAAGACAAGACAGCCTCCAAGTAACGATGATCGACCCTATCGAATGCTTTGGACTGATCTAAATTGATCAGCGCGGCCTCAGTGTCGACTTTCTCTATGATCAAGCGTATCATGTGCAAATTATCTTGAATAGTCCGGCCCTTAACAGAACAAGTCTGTTCGGGACTTATTAGACGAAACAAGACAACCTGCAGACGATTAGCCAAGATCTTGGCCAAAATCTTTAACTCTGTATTTAACATTGTTAAGGGCCGGAAATTACCTATACCATCCCCACCACTCTTGTCCTTGCGGAGCAATTTGATGATACCCCTGGTAAAGTACTGGGGGATAGACCCGTTCCTAAACCAGGAGTTAAACAACACAGCCAGCAGGGGGACAAAAATGGGCGACAACCTCAAATACAGTTCGTAAGGCAGACCATCGATACCCGGAGACTTATCAAGGCCAACCTGCCTTAGGGCCTCCAGGACTTCATCCTCATTTATACACCCTTCGCACCTAGCTGCTTCGGTCGCCTCGAGACGAGAAAAGTCAGCTAAATAGGCGTCGAACTGAGCCATTGTCAGACCGGGCTCCTTGGTAAAAAGATCCTGAAAATAAGAGCGAAAACCCTCCAAAATCCCGTCGTTTGTAGTCACGAGACGCCCATCAGATAATGTGACACTGGCGATGTGTCGATCAGTAGACCGTCGACGTTCCTCCGCACGCAGTGACGCGGCCATGTTTGTCGCCTCGTGCGGCACTCTTTTTAACCTAGACCTAACTATCAATCCCTGATCTGCCTTGTTATCCAAGGAGTTCAGTTCCGTTTTAGCTACAGTAAAGGTAACGCTATCCCCCGCCTCCGCCGCCCGACTTAAACTAGTTTCTAGTGCCACTTTCGTTGCCCTAGATCTAAGGTTGAGTCGACGACTATAATCGGCAACGAAGGACCTAATAACGTTCTTAAGGTGGCCCCACCACTTATTCCCAATGATAGCACCCGTCAATTCCCTCTGTAATGTTAGTAAAAGCTGTTCCCGGAAGTCCTTCAAATCGAACAACGATGTGTTGAACTTCCAGTAACCAGCCAATCTAGGCTTAGGACTATCTAAGTTTACCCGCACCCGGACAAGCCTATGATCCGAGTAAACTATATTATGAAAACTTGGACAATCTAAAAGCCCTAAATCGACTCTCCTAATTAAGAACAGATCAAGGTAACTCGAAAGTTGCCCTAAATCGGAGCCGCGACTAGCAGTCCAAGTCCATACTACTTCACGGGGTTTCTCATTTCGGAATTTATCGACAAGATCGAACTTATCGATAAAGTCCCGAAATGCCTTAACATCCCCGTTGCTGTTAGTTCCCCTAGGTTTTCCCAAGCGATCTAAATCGGGATCCAAGACCGCGTCCCAGTCTCCCGCTAGAATTATCCGACGCGACGTATCCATAAAGGGCTCGATCCGCCGAAAAAAAGGAACCCGCTCAGAACTGGCGTTGGGCGCATAAACCCCAATAAGCCGAAAAGCCACATCCTTTACGGTAACATCAAGAACGCACAGCCTTCCCTCAGGATCTGCATAGATTGGGTCACACGTCGCATTCAGTGTGCGCTTAACTAGCCAGGAAACCCCTCTTGAGCGAGTATCAAAGTACGCTGAATAGAGCTGAAAGTCTCTAGTCAGCGCACCCTGATAATCACTGGGAATGAAGTGGGTCTCCTGCAAACAACATACATCCACGCCGAGTCGCTGAAGGTCACGTACTACTCGAAGTTTACGAGCGGTGTCCCTCAACCCTCGGCCATTTAGGCTTGCTAATCTGAGTGCCATTCTAGTGCTCTTAGAGTTGGGAACCCGAAACGAACATTGATGCATTTAAGACACCGACAGATGAACCCAGAGAACCTTGTCCCAATTCATTTGAGACGAGACCGTCCGGGGCCACACCGCCAATGTCTAAGGGGAAAGTTAGTTTTAATGCCCTGTAGAGTGTAGGATGGATACGTATAGGGACCCTCCCAACACAAGATTTTTGCAGTAATACTACTTCTTCATCGTTAAAGAAAGCGAGAGGAGGCGATATATTAAAGGCGTTATTCGCTTCCTCCATCATATTCCAAACCCCTTTAGCTTTGTCTCTTGATCTAACCACAGATAAAAGTCTTTGTGCATCCAAGAAATTTTCCGGGTTGGTAATGTCTTTTTTGTGTACCATCTTTAGTGTAGCTAGGTTTCGGTAGTTCTTCTTATGATGGTTTATCATAAGATTTTCAGTTTCAGGAGTTACTTTACAGACATCCTTGCCTGTGTAGAAAGGGGTCTTCTTTTTCCGGGCCTCTAGCGAGGGACTTCGATGGCGTTTCTGGGATGTGGAGGGGGCGGTGGGTGAGGCAGGAGGCGGCATATCGGTCTTCATTGGAGAGGGGGGCGGTGTACTTTTAGGGGTGTTGCACGGGGAACAGAAAGGAGATGGATTGGGGGTAACGGGCTTATCTTTTGATAAGGGGGTCAAATTAGATTCCCTTACTGGTGGGGATGACTTTAATGGTGGGGGTGCACCTTTGGCTGGAGAGCGACGTTCTTTGGCCGGGGAAGTAGTTTTATTTGACTTGACCATTTTTTTTTCCTCGTTTTTTTTTTCTTTTTTTTTCTCAGTATTACGTTCTTCGTCGAGAGTCTTTTTCAGATCTAATATTTCTTTATATTTCTCTCCACCTGGATCATTTCTGGTTTCTATTTCCAGTTGTTCCTCTTCGGTCATCACTTGAGCGTATGACTTCGGTGATTTTATTCCCGTCACAATATTCCAAACGACTTTCTTTTTGGGAGATTCATTTTCGGTGTTGCATAAGTCCTCGAATTCCTCCGGGGTTACAGTTTCAGTTGTTGGCTTTGAGGAGGGAGTCTTCTTCTCCGCTGCAACTTTAGGTGTCAAGTGTTCTAGCACTCTGTTCTTGGGGTTATGCTGGGCCGGTTTAATCCTTGTGGGACAAGTAAATGTTAAGTGCCCAACCTCATTGCATATCCAACAAGCTGGACGTCTTCCAGCCACCACCACAGGCAATTTTTCTCCATTTGCTTCAATGTAGTACGGTACTTTCTTGAAAGCCGACTCGTTAAGCCACACGTCAAACGACCACGTTCCATTGAACTTATCAACCGTAATGGCGGTTATATCTCCAAACTTCAGCAGGAAGGCGCCCAAATACTCGCCAGGGACAACAGCCGGTACTTCGAAAACGGAGATGGTCGTTCTCCTTCGACCCATGTATTCCATTCGCAGAATGTAGTCTTTAGTGATTATTTCTTTCTTCGAGAGTTCGATGCACACATCCCCGGTCTTAAAGAGACTATTCCATGTGTTATAGCCCTTGCACTTCACGATTCGTTCCGCACGTACTCCGGTCGTTGCAATTAATTTTGCGACAGTTTCTTTTGAGGACCTAATCAGTTTTTTGGACTTTCTGTCCACTACGAACATTAATATCGTTTTTTTCTGGAATTCCTCCAACCTTGGTAACTGTATAATTACTCCAGTTTCAGTCACGAAATCCGTGCAGTCTTTTGCCTTGGCGACAAAATCGTCAACGTCTATTTGAAGGGCGGGTGCCTTACTCCAGTCCGTTTTATCAGTAGGCTGAGATGACTTCTCAACCACTTCAGAGGTCTCCGAAGGCGCACAGCTGGCAGTCGCCATGGCCGGAGAACGGTAAAAAAAAATTAACAAACTCCAAATAAATAAAAATATAAGGAGTAACAAAAAGCAAGCAACAAATTTAACAATTAACAATAGTAACAAGAAATAACAATAATAACTATGATAACGGACTTACTGGCAGAGAAAAATAACAGAGAGCTTTGTTGCTTACCACGTCAAAAAACGGCATTTAGATAACACACTCTAAGGCCAATCTAGGCTTGCCATTTATAGTGTAACGTTATTCGTATATGCAAATGAGTGGTTGCCACCACAACAATAGGTCATCCAAAGATTTTGTTCACAATGGGATGACATAATATACTAATACGTGCTTTTAAATGTCGGACAGAAACTAATGAACAAACAGTGAGTTATAGATTTATGTATTTTATTGTTTTTACTTTCATATCTTAATTGACTCATTATATATATATATATATGTATGTATATATATATATATATATATATATATATATATATGTGTGTGTGTGTGGGTGTGTGTGTGTGTGTGTGTGGATGTGTGTGTGTGTGTGTGAAGGTGAGAATTCCTAGGCAGAAGCAATGCAATGTTGAAAAACCGGAAGGTGGAATAAACAAAAATAAATGACAAAAGACGGTAAATCTCAGATCAATTCATTTATATTTCAAAATTTTAATATAAAGACAGTAAATTGTAACATTGATGCGCTTACTGTTAAATATTTAAAGATCCGGAATGGTAGAGACTTTGATCATTTCGAGAGTAACAACCTCTTTTTCAAAAAGAAAACAGAAGTTGGACTGGCTGTGTAAGTTAAAGAGAGCCACGTGGACGCTGCTATATATATATATATATATATATATATATATATATATATATATATATATATATATATATATATATATATATATGTATATATATATATATATATGAAGAAGAATGGAAAGGAATTAGAGAAGCAAAAGCCAAATCAAATTTCAATTACCATTTCCTAAAAGTTCGCTTTTAGTACACCACTTTATATATATATATATATATATATATATATATATATATATATATATATACTGCCAACAACGTAATGTTGCCGGCAGTATATATATACTTTTGTTTGTGGACTGCTCCAAAGCTTTTGATTCGGTTCACAGAGAAAAGATGGAAAATATTTTATTAGCATATGGAATCCCTGAAGAGATTGGTGCAGCTGTAATGATTATGTACAAGAATACTAAGCCATGGTACGCTCTCCCGACGGAGACACCGATTTCTTTGAAATTCAATCCGGTGTACTACAGGATGATACTCTGGCCCCGTTCTTGTTTGTGATCTGTCTCGACTACATGCTGAAACTCTATTGATCAACATAGCGAATATGGCCTAACATTAACACCAGCAAGAAGTAGACGGCATCCAGCAAAACAGACCACCGATGCCAATTACGCCGATGCTACTCCATCTTTTGGAAAAGTCAGCTGCTATGATTGGACTGCATACGAATGCAACGAAAACAGAACATATATGCTATCATCAAACAGGTCTAATAGAAACACTGAACAGAACACTTCTCAAGCAGGTAAATGACTTCGAATATCTGGGCAGCCACATCACCTCGACAGAATAAAACTTGCTCGTTAGAATAGCTAAGGTTTGGAGTGCACTTAATCGGCTAAGAGTTATTTCGAAATCAGCACTGTCTGAACAAATAAAAAAAAAACTTTGTCAGAGCCGTAGTGGAATTCATACTGCTTTATGGATCGCCAGCTTGGACTCTAACAAAAAACAACTGGAAAGATAACTAGATGCAAGTTACACATGGATGTTCCGCGCTGTATTAAACATGCACTGGAAAACGCAGCCATCTAATAAACGGCTGTATGGCCACTTGTCTGAAATATCATCAGTAATAAAAGAAAAGAGAATGAGGTTCGCTGGACATTGTTATAGAAGCAAAGAAGAGGTTATCAGTGATCTGATTTTATGGACACCAACACACGGAACCGTAAAGGTTGGTCGACACTATAGGACATACACAAAACAGTTGAGCGAAAATACTGGTTCTCAACTCCAATATCTTCACGGAATCATGACGAACAGGAAAGTATGGAGGAGTTTGGGTCAGTATTATCCGGGCAACCAGCCCGATCTTATACAGGGTGGGCAAAAATAAGGGTCCTATTTTTAAAAATTCATAACTTTTTTATTGATTGATTTTTTTTTTTAGAATAAGTAAAGGACCCCTTCCGAAGCAAGCATGAGCCGTATTAGCCCTAAGGAACGTACCCTCATTTAGAAAACATTATTTTTGCTTAAAAAACTCAAAACAGTGTAAAAAACAATACTTTAGTTTTTGTAAGTTTTAAGAAGTGTTTTTCGGCTAAAATTTGTTTTGTTTATTTCAAAAAATCTCGGAAGGGTCAGTCTACACACACATAAAGTTTGGTGAGTTTAACTTTTATTTTGTGGAAGTTATTCAAATTCAAGTTATTCAAATTTAAAGATAGGACCCTTATTTTGGCCCACCCTGTATATATATATATATATATATATATATACTAGATTACGTAACCGGCATTGCCTGGGGTCTTTTTGATATGATTTTTGTTTCGCTTTTTTATTTATTTATTTGTTTATTTGTTTGTTTGTTTGTTTTGTACAAAATTAGTATGTTTTTTCAATAGGATTTTGGATGCTAATATGCAAATATTATAGTGCCGTTTTAATATTTTAATATTTGAGGATTTACTAGTAATTTAAAAGCCAGAAATTAAACTTTATTTGACAGTTTAAAGACTTCCGAATGCATTAACAATGTATTAGAATGTTAATTCGAATTTACATGAATAAAGAAAAAAGAGTTATCCCCCTTGCTTATCGATCGGCCCTATTGTAAAAAATTGTAGAGATTAGAAATCTGTAAGCAATGTTACAAATGTAGTCAATCTAACGATGTTTGTCATCTAAAATCGTTTCATAAAACAAGTGTATTTTCCCTTGCTCTTTGGTCGTTCTGAAACGAAGATAGTACTTTGCCCTATGAGATCTCGTTCGTACATGCAAAGGTCGAGTAGTGTTTCTAAACTTGACATAGAAATGTTAAGGCTTGAAGATATTACGTATCTTAATCTGAATAACGATTGAAACATTTTTAGCAAATATTCATAATCAATGAAAGAAAGAAATGAATTAGTGTTACTAATCAATGTTAAGGCTTGAAGATATTACGTATATTAATCTGAATAACGATTGAAACATTTTTAGCAAATATTCATAATCAATGAAAGAAAGAAATGAATTAGTGTTACTAATCAATGTTAAGGCTTGAAGATATTACGTATCTTAATCGGAATAACGATTGAAACATTTTTAGCAAATATTCATAATCAATGAAAGAAAGAAATGAATTAGTGTTACTAATCAATGTTAAGGCTTGAAGATATTTCGTATATTAATCTGAATAACGATTGAAACATTTTTAGCAAATATTCATAATCAATGAAAGAAAGAAATAAATTAGTGTTACTAATCAATGTTAAGGCTTGAAGATATTACGTATCTTAATCGGAATAACGATTGAAACATTTTTAGCAAATATTCATAATCAATGAAAGAAAGAAATGAATTAGTGTTACTAATCAATGTTAAGGCTTGAAGATATTACGTATCTTAATCTGAATAACGATTGAAACATTTTTAGCAAATATTCATAATCAATGAAAGAAAGAAATGAATTAGTGTTACTAATCAATGTTAAGGCTTGAAGATATTACGTATATTAATCGGAATAACGATTGAAACATTTTTAGCAAATATTCATAATCAATGAAAGAAAGAAATGAATTAGTGTTACTAATCAATGTTAAGGCTTGAAGATATTACGTATCTTAATCTGAATAACGATTGAAACATTTTTAGCAAATATTCATAATCAATGAAAGAAAGAAATGAATTAGTGTTACTAATCAATGTTAAGGCTTGAAAATATTACGTATCTTAATCGGAATAACGATTGAAACATATTTAGCAAATATTCATAATCAATGAAAGAAAGAAATGAATTAGTGTTACTAATCAATGTTAAGGCTTGAAGATATTACGTATCTTAATCTGAATAACGATTGAAACATTTTTAGCAAATATTCATAATCAATGAAAGAAAGAAATGAATTAGTGTTACTAATCAATGTTAAGGCTTGAAGATATTACGTATCTTAATCGGAATAACGATTGAAACATTTTTAGCAAATATTCATAATCAATGAAAGAAAGAAATGAATTAGTGTTACTAATCAATGTTAAGGCTTGAAGATATTACGTATCTTAATCTGAATAACGATTGAAACATTTTTAGCAAATATTCATAATCAATGAAAGAAAGAAATGAATTAGTGTTACTAATCAATGTTAAGGCTTGAAGATATTACGTATATTAATCGGAATAACGATTGAAACATTTTTAGCAAATATTCATAATCAATGAAAGAAAGAAATGAATTAGTGTTACTAATCAATGTTAAGGCTTGAAGATATTACGTATCTTAATCGGAATAACGATTGAAACATTTTTAGCAAATATTCATACTCAATGAAAGAAAGAAATGAATTAGTGTTACTAATCAATGTTAAGGCTTGAAGATATTACGCATCTTAATCTGAATAACGATTGAAACATTTTTAGCAAATATTCATAATCAATGAAAGAAAGAAATGAATTAGTGTTACTAATCAATGTTAAGGCTTGAAGATATTACGTATCTTAATCTGAATAACGATTGAAACATTTTTAGCAAATATTCATAATCAATGAAAGAAAGAAATGAATTAGTGTTACTAATCAATGTTAAGGCTTGAAGATATTACGTATCTTAATCTGAATAACGATTGAAACATTTTTAGCAAATATTCATAATCAATGAAAGAAAGAAATGAATTAGTGTTACTAATCAATGTTAAGGCTTGAAGATATTACATATCTTAATCTGAATAACGATTGAAACATTTTTAGCAAATATTCATAATCAATGAAAGAAAGAAATGAATTAGTGTTACTAATCAATGTTAAGGCTTGAAGATATTACGTATATTAATCTGAATAACGATTGAAACATTTTTAGCAAATATTCATAATCAATGAAAGAAAGAAATGAATTAGTGTTACTAATCAATGTTAAGGCTTGAAGATATTACGTATATTAATCGGAATAACGATTGAAACATTTTTAGCAAATATTCATAATCAATGAAAGAAAGAAATGAATTAGTGTTACTAATCAATGTTAAGGCTTGAAGATATTACGTATCTTAATCGGAATAACGATTGAAACATTTTTAGCAAATATTCATAATCAATGAAAGAAAGAAATGAATTAGTGTTACTAATCAATGTTAAGGCTTGAAGATATTACGTATCTTTATCTGAATAACGATTGAAACATTTTTAGCAAATATTCATAATCAATGAAAGAAAGAAATGAATTAGTGTTACTAATCAATGTTAAGGCTTGAAGATATTACATATCTTAATCTGAATAACGATTGAAACATTTTTAGCAAATATTCATAATCAATGAAAGAAAGAAATGAATTAGTGTTACTAATCAATGTTAAGGCTTGAAGATATTACGTATCTTAATCTGAATAACGATTGAAACATTTTTAGCAAATATTCATAATCAATGAAAGAAAGAAATGAATTAGTGTTACTAATCAATGTTAAGGCTTGAAGATATTACGTATATTAATCGGAATAACGATTGAAACATTTTTAGCAAATATTCATAATCAATGAAAGAAAGAAATGAATTAGTGTTACTAATCAATGTTAAGGCTTGAAGATATTACGTATATTAATCGGAATAACGATTGAAACATTTTTAGCAAATATTCATAATCAATGAAAGAAAGAAATGAATTAGTGTTACTAATCAATGTTAAGGCTTGAAGATATTTCGTATATTAATCTGAATAACGATTGAAACATTTTTAGCAAATATTCATAATCAATGAAAGAAAGAAATAAATTAGTGTTACTAATCAATGTTAAGGCTTGAAGATATTACATATCTTAATCTGAATAACGATTGAAACATTTTTAGCAAATATTCATAATCAATGAAAGAAAGAAATGAATTAGTGTTACTAATCAATGTTAAGGCTTGAAAATATTACGTATCTTAATCTGAATAACGATTGAAACATTTTTAGCAAATATTCATAATCAATGAAAGAAAGAAATGAATTAGTGTTACTAATCAATGTTAAGGCTTGAAGATATTACGTATCTTAATCTGAATAACGATTGAAACATTTTTAGCAAATATTCATAATCAATGAAAGAAAGAAATGAATTAGTGTTACTAATCAATGTTAAGGCTTGAAGATATTACGTATATTAATCTGAATAACGATTGAAACATTTTTAGCAAATATTCATAATCAATGAAAGAAAGAAATGAATTAGTGTTACTAATCAATGTTAAGGCTTGAAGATATTACGTATATTAATCGGAATAACGATTGAAACATTTTTAGCAAATATTCATAATCAATGAAAGAAAGAAATGAATTAGTGTTACTAATCAATGTTAAGGCTTGAAGATATTACGTATATTAATCTGAATAACGATTGAAACATTTTTAGCAAATATTCATAATCAATGAAAGAAAGAAATGAATTAGTGTTACTAATCAATGTTAAGGCTTGAAGATATTACGTATATTAATCGGAATAACGATTGAAACATTTTTAGCAAATATTCATAATCAATGAAAGAAAGAAATGAATTAGTGTTACTAATCAATGTTAAGGCTTGAAGATATTACGTATATTAATCGGAATAACGATTGAAACATTTTTAGCAAATATTCATAATCAATGAAAGAAAGAAATGAATTAGTGTTACTAATCAATGTTAAGGCTTGAAGATATTTCGTATATTAATCTGAATAACGATTGAAACATTTTTAGCAAATATTCATAATCAATGAAAGAAAGAAATGAATTAGTGTTACTAATCAATGTTAAGGCTTGAAGATATTACGTATCTTAATCGGAATAACGATTGAAACATTTTTAGCAAATATTCATAATCAATGAAAGAAAGAAATGAATTAGTGTTACTAATCAATGTTAAGGCTTGAAGATATTACGTATCTTAATCTGAATAACGATTGAAACATTTTTAGCAAATATTCATAATCAATGAAAGAAAGAAATGAATTAGTGTTACTAATCAATGTTAAGGCTTGAAGATATTACGTATATTAATCGGAATAACGATTGAAACATTTTTAGCAAATATTCATAATCAATGAAAGAAAGAAATGAATTAGTGTTACTAATCAATGTTAAGGCTTGAAGATATTTCGTATATTAATCGGAATAACGATTGAAACATTTTTAGCAAATATTCATAATCAATGAAAGAAAGAAATGAATTAGTGTTACTAATCAATGTTAAGGCTTGAAGATATTACGTATCTTAATCGGAATAACGATTGAAACATTTTTAGCAAATATTCATAATCAATGAAAGAAAGAAATAAATTAGTGTTACTAATCAATGTTAAGGCTTGAAGATATTACATATCTTAATCTGAATAACGATTGAAACATTTTTAGCAAATATTCATAATCAATGAAAGAAAGAAATGAATTAGTGTTACTAATCAATGTTAAGGCTTGAAGATATTACGTATCTTAATCGGAATAACGATTGAAACATTTTTAGCAAATATTCATAATCAATGAAAGAAAGAAATGAATTAGTGTTACTAATCAATGTTAAGGCTTGAAGATATTACGTATCTTAATCTGAATAACGATTGAAACATTTTTAGCAAATATTCATAATCAATGAAAGAAAGAAATGAATTAGTGTTACTAATCAATGTTAAGGCTTGAAGATATTTCGTATATTAATCTGAATAACGATTGAAACATTTTTAGCAAATATTCATAATCAATGAAAGAAAGAAATGAATTAGTGTTACTAATCAATGTTAAGGCTTGAAGATATTACGTATCTTTATCTGAATAGCGATTGAAACATTTTTAGCAAATATTCATAATCAATGAAAGAAAGAAATGAATTAGTGTTACTAATCAATGTTAAGGCTTGAAGATATTACATATCTTAATCTGAATAACGATTGAAACATTTTTAGCAAATATTCATAATCAATGAAAGAAAGAAATAAATTAGTGTTACTAATCAATGTTAAGGCTTGAAGATATTACGTATCTTAATCTGAATAACGATTGAAACATTTTTAGCAAATATTCATAATCAATGAAAGAAAGAAATGAATTAGTGTTACTAATCAATGTTAAGGCTTGAAGATATTACGTATCTTAATCTGAATAACGATTGAAACATTTTTAGCAAATATTCATAATCAATGAAAGAAAGAAATGAATTAGTGTTACTAATCAATGTTAAGGCTTGAAGATATTACGTATCTTAATCGGAATAACGATTGAAACATTTTTAGCAAATATTCATAATCAATGAAAGAAAGAAATGAATTAGTGTTACTAATCAATGTTAAGGCTTGAAGATATTACGTATCTTAATCTGAATAACGATTGAAACATTTTTAGCAAATATTCATAATCAATGAAAGAAAGAAATGAATTAGTGTTACTAATCAATGTTAAGGCTTGAAGATATTTCGTATATTAATCGGAATAACGATTGAAACATTTTTAGCAAATATTCATAATCAATGAAAGAAAGAAATGAATTAGTGTTACTAATCAATGTTAAGGCTTGAAGATATTTCGTATATTAATCTGAATAACGATTGAAACATTTTTAGCAAATATTCATAATCAATGAAAGAAAGAAATGAATTAGTGTTACTAATCAATGTTAAGGCTTGAAGATATTACGTATCTTAATCTGAATAACGATTGAAACATTTTTAGCAAATATTCATAATCAATGAAAGAAAGAAATGAATTAGTGTTACTAATCAATGTTAAGGCTTGAAGATATTACGTATCTTAATCTGAATAACGATTGAAACATTTTTAGCAAATATTCATAATCAATGAAAGAAAGAAATGAATTAGTGTTACTAATCAATGTTAAGGCTTGAAGATATTTCGTATATTAATCGGAATAACGATTGAAACATTTTTAGCAAATATTCATAATCAATGAAAGAAATAAATAAATTAGTGTTACTAATCAATGTTAAGGCTTGAAGATATTACGTATCTTAATCTGAATAACGATTGAAACATTTTTAGCAAATATTCATAATCAATGAAAGAAAGAAATGAATTAGTGTTACTAATCAATGTTAAGGCTTGAAGATATTACGTATCTTAATCTGAATAACGATTGAAACATTTTTAGCAAATATTCATAATCAATGAAAGAAAGAAATGAATTAGTGTTACTAATCAATGTTAAGGCTTGAAGATATTACGTATCTTAATCGGAATAACGATTGAAACATTTTTAGCAAATATTCATAATCAATGAAAGAAAGAAATGAATTAGTGTTACTAATCAATGTTAAGGCTTGAAGATATTACGTATCTTAATCTGAATAACGATTGAAACATTTTTAGCAAATATTCATAATCAATGAAAGAAAGAAATGAATTAGTGTTACTAATCAATGTTAAGGCTTGAAGATATTACGTATCTTAATCTGAATAACGATTGAAACATTTTTAGCAAATATTCATAATCAATGAAAGAAAGAAATGAATTAGTGTTACTAATCAATGTTAAGGCTTGAAGATATTACGTATCTTAATCTGAATAACGATTGAAACATTTTTAGCAAATATTCATAATCAATGAAAGAAAGAAATGAATTAGTGTTACTAATCAATGTTAAGGCTTGAAGATATTACGTATATTAATCTGAATAACGATTGAAACATTTTTAGCAAATATTCATAATCAATGAAAGAAAGAAATGAATTAGTGTTACTAATCAATGTTAAGGCTTGAAGATATTGGTTGCATAATTCGCTTCCATATTTAATTTACATTTGCTGCGGAAACGAAATGATTTTATTTTCAAGCGAAAAATTTTCAAGCAGAATAAATATATTTCTTCCCATGAACTATAATTAAAATGTATTGCGCTTAACAACGTTCAAAAACGCTCAATGAAATTAAAAAAAGCGACACAGAATCAAATATCGATTTTCCATATACAATGCTATTTGGATCTAAAGTAGGAAATCCGAGCTACATAATTATATATATATATATATATATATATATATATATATATATATATATGTATGTGTGTGTGTGTGTGTGTGTGTGTGTGTGTGTGTGTGTGTGTGTGTGATTTTTTGAAGGCTTACCAAGCATTCCGTTCAGGAAACCAATCATCACCAGAAAATACTTTTTCTTTCAAAGATTATTTATTTATCATCTATATTCAAATTAAATCTTTGAAAGAAAAAGTATTGCATGGTGATGATTGGTCTCCTGAATGGAATGCTTTAGTAAGCCTTCAAAAAATCGCATATAAATGCTCTGTACCCTGTAATCAAGTATCATCGAGCTAGTTTTTATTGGCCTAATCCCGGTCTTCACTGAATAATCTATTTTCTAAGTGAAAAATCTAAATTTATATATATATATATATATATATATATATATATATATATATATATATATATATATATATATACTAGATGTCTTCGAGAGATTCGCAAAGTTCTCTACTCAAAATACTTGAAACAAAACTTTTAAATAATAAGCATTCCATTATTGTAAACACAAAACAAACAATTTCGTATTTATTCATATAGAATGGAGAAACATTTTGGTAATTCGATACAAACATATTTAACATTTAAATATGATTGTAAAGAAAAGAAAAGAAAAAAGAAATCTATTTTGGGGAGCAATGATGAGCATGTGTGTTTGGGAGAGGCTTAAAATAGGCAGGAAAGGAATAAAACAGTGGTGCAAAGACAACTGTTCGCCATCATAACCAAGACGGAGAACTTACCATCCTTGCCTTTCTGAATTCTGTTCACTTGCTAAACATTTGTCCAAGAAATAAAACAATATTCCCAAACAAAACTATTTGTCATATTAAATTTCAAACAACGTATAGTTAATTAATAAAATATGTTATTGCACAGCAATATGCTAATTAATTAACCTTATTACTGACATCCCATATACATAATCAGTATGAAGAAAGATAGGATGATGCTTTTGTATAAACTTTCTTTTGACCTTTCCTTTAGTACGAAAAATAAGCTCGATTTTCTCATATATATATATATATATATATATATATATATATATATATATATATATATATATATATATATATATATATATATATATATAAGTGTAAATTAGTCGTCCAAGGCTATAGCAATGCGATGTGGTTGCCGTGAGATGGAAAAGTGAAAAGAAATAAACGCAGGGAGAAAGTGAAACTCAAAACGATTTATTAATAATTTCACGAAAACTGATTAAATACCAAATAGTATTTTTTTTCGGTAAGTAACAGATCGGCAAAGGGTAATCTTAAATTTTCGAAAGAAAAACTTTCATTATCAAAAGAAAACAATAGAAGACCGAGAGGGTCGAAAAAGAACGGGAAAGAACCGGTGTCAGATCATCGTAATACAGGGGAAATTGATAATGAAAGTTTTTCTTTCGAAAATTTAAGATTACCCTTTGCCGATCTGTTACTTACCGAAAAAAATACTATTTGGTATTTAATCAGTTTTCGTGAAATTATTAATAAATCGTTTTGAGTTTCACTTTCTCCCTGCGTTTATTTCTTTTCACTTTTCCATCTCACGGCAACCACATCGCATTGCTATAGCCTTGGACGACTAATTTACACTTACATTTACCAGCAATGCTTCAAGCAAACTACAATCTCCTTATATATATATATATACATATATATATATATATATATATATATATATATATATATATATATATATATAGTGTGTGTGTCAAGTTATGTTGAAAAGAATTCAATAAAGTGCTCGATCGAAAAAAAAGTTATTTTTAAAACTTACGGTACATATAGGTACAACTCTGAAATATTTAATGCGGAGTTTTTTAAATAAATTATATATATATATATATATATATATATATATGTGTGTGTGTGTGTGTGCGTGTGTGTGTGTGTGTGTGTGTGTGTGTGTAAGGTTAGTGAGAGAGAACTTCAAAAGAGTGCTCGATTATTAAGAAAAATTCAAAAATAAGAGCGTAATATTTATTTATATATGAATTATAGAAGATCAGAACAAAATCGGTACCGACGGTTTCAAATCCAAATAAAGGGGACCTATTGTTGGTCTCCTATGTCGGACTCTCTTCAGCCTTTGCTTATATCGGTCCTCCCGGTAAAGACCAAGACACGACTAGGCCACATTTTCTTTAAGCTGATAGACAACAACTTTCACCCACAAGAAAAACTGCACAAATTGTCTAATAGAAACACGATTAAAATAAGCTACTCCAGTATCCCATCTGTGAAGATAATTATTTCTACAGAACCAAAGGTAAAAGAAAGCGGGAGCTGTTCTTTCTGTTCCAAAGATATTTCATTTAGTTAATATTTTGTTAATATATTTTTTTGCAAATATTTTTTAATTTTTCAATTTCTTTATTATAATTTATAGCTTCATATTTTATATTTATTATTAAGTTTATTACATTTATTATTATAATTAATATTATTTTTTTCTTGATTTTTATAAATTTAAAA
>OY744532.1:7287136-7317136 GCA_963556195.1 Sepiola atlantica | reverse complement strand
CTCGAAAAAAAAGTTTACCTAAACAAAATTCATTATAAGGTGTGTATGTGTGTGTTTTTTAAATAGTAATTTTTAAATCAATTATTATTTTAATTAAACAATTTGATTCAGTGAATTTGTGTTTTAAAACATAATGGCTAATAAGATTAAGGAAATAAACAAACTCAGAACGTTTTAATAAAAAAAATCAGAGTAAAAGTAACACGGTAAATGCCAGCGTTTTGTTTACATTTTAAATAATGCGCCCGTCTTGCGTCCATACTGAATAATCAGAGGGAGGTAACCGACTCAATGGAGTAACGCTGGCTGTTCAATCAGTTTCGCAATAGATAGATTAACAACGTAACTCATGTCACATATGTATATATATAAATAATAAAATAAATAATTATAATTTATAAGTAAGGTTATTAGCGAGCAAAATAGCGTAAATACATGTGGAAATCTGAAGAAAACAATCATGAGTGTATATTTGCGAATACTAATTTATTAGAAGTTGAAAAGCAATTAATTATGTAAATTGAGAAATGCGTATAGTGTTTACGGCCGTTTTTGTAGTAGTATATAAAGAAGCTGGCGGACTAAGTAAATAGTAATATTACTCTGATAAAGTTTCGGCTTCAGACAAACAGACAGACAGACAGATACATGATCTCCATTATTAATAGATATGTATATATATATATATATATATATATATATATATATATATATATATATATATATATTTATATATATAAATATATTTATATATATATTTATATATATATGTATATATATATATATATATTTATATTTATATATATGTATATATACATATATATATATTTATATATATATATTTATATATATGTATATATACATATATATATATATTTATATATATATATATATATATATATATATATATATATATATATATATATAGGACCACAAATTTACTTAGACCACAAAACCTCTTGCGAACATTAACCAATTTAATCTTTCAGTCAGTGAAGCGAAGTGATCTTCTTGAGAGTTGATTAAGCTTATAGAATGTGCCTGTTTCATGTGGCCGGTTAGCTCAGTTGTCGTGTGTTCGATCCCCATACTAGCCAGTATAAGAAAGCCATTTATTTTTGCTTTGAAACAACAATTTAAGTTCGCGCAAAAAACATTGCTTTCCTCTTTTTCTCTCAACTACCTCCATCCGTCTTGTTAGCATCTTAAGTTATAGGATCTCTACCATTTCTTCTCCAGATAACTGGCAATGTAAAAGCGTTAGGATGGCACTGTTAGCCCAAGACACACGCTGCACTGTGGATGTTTAGCATGTAACATCCTCCAACACTTGTCAGGACTCTGAAAAGGTTGGTGGGGGAAATTTATGTAAAGTTATCGTGTTTCGGAATAAAACGTTACTCAATTGAACTCATGTCAGACAAATGACAAGTAATTCTCTATTTAATTGCCTTCCTATAGAGGCAAGTTAGACACAAAGTGGGGGATATTTAGTTCTCCCCAAAACGGGACTCGATAGATTTTACAAAAATAAAATAAAAATCTCCTCGTCAATAAAGATTTTTCCTCGCCTGACTGCGAACAAAACGCATAATACTATTTGATATCGGTCCAAGTGCCGGGATGTACAAACAAGGCTGCTGGAGAGTGTCTTCGTTTGTTTTTTTAACTGAGTGATTACTTACCAAGGCTAAACAGCCACTCGAGGATAAAGGTTAATGGGATGGATAGATTTCCATTTCCATTGGATGATGATGAATATTATGGAAGTGTTAAAAATCTCCGCATACCACACACTGAAAATGACAAGGTTCCCCTGTTTTTTTTTTTTCAGAAACACCTCCATGGAAGAAAATAGGGGGAAGCGAAAGTTCCGAGGCTGCCGAAAGTAAACACAATGTCTATATCATGTGATATCATAAATAATGGAATTAAACTTCACAAAAATCCCATTAAACAATCAAACTAAGGGGGAACCGATATGCAACAGCTGTTTTTGCTACTGACTGCCTGCTTTTTCCACGACCACTATAGTTAAAGGGTTATAGTTCTGCCAGTGTGTTTCCGTATGTAGGTGTAGGTACCTTCGTGTATATATATATATATATATATGTATATATGTATATATATATATATATATATATATATATATATATATATAT
This sequence comes from Sepiola atlantica, assembly GCA_963556195.1. Classification (NCBI taxonomy): domain Eukaryota; kingdom Metazoa; phylum Mollusca; class Cephalopoda; order Sepiida; family Sepiolidae; genus Sepiola; species Sepiola atlantica. The sequence goes on along the minus strand of OY744532.1, from coordinate 7,314,974 downwards.
ATGTGTGTGTGTGTGTATGTGTGTGTGTGTGTGTGTGTGTGTGTGCACGGATATTTCGAATTCAAATGGGTTTTTTTATGAGTCACCACTTACTAAGGCGAAAGGGCATTCGAGGATAAGGATTAATAAGACTATCAGTTGAATGATGAACAATACTATGAAAGGATTGAGAAGGATTTATAAAACCTACAAATATAAGTAAGATAACGGCTCGACAATTATTTGTTTACATTAAACTTGACAGCGACCACGTGGTAGTCAGCAAGGAAGCAGTTCCGCGGTAATGTGTTCCAAAGATGGGCGTTTCATGGAAAGAAACTCTGTTCATGGAAGCTCCGTTTGGTTTTAGGCACACGAATGGACGAAATGGAAAAGTGTTTGCAGTGGTGAGTTCTTGCTGTGAATGTTTTATAGGAGAAACAAGATATTGGAGCTCGGTCGATCACTTATCATGAAAATAGCGATAGAGTAGAGAAAGGCAAGCGATGTTTTCTGGAGGAGGGGCTGTAGAGAACGGAATGAATAATGTCCCACTAGATTGCATAGTCGATTTTGTACTTTATCCAAGCAAGATAGGTGCTCTGAAAGGCACCTGCCTAGATATAGTCGGTCATCGTCTTAGAATTCTAGACTTTAATTAATTGATTGGAGTAGATTCCTGGAATTCCGCATCCCATAGAATATTTTAGACATCTTGTTACTTTGATTTCGTCGCTAGAGATTGAATTCACAACTTATAGGCAAAATATCTACTAACCAACGCCACCGTAGCCATTCTAGTGTTACCTATATATGATTAATCTATATAATACTAAAAGTCTATTGTTCTTGTATGTTTGCACGGGTGGTCTAGTATGCTTATAAACTAATACTCATATTCTATGTTATGTGCTTATATTACTAGTTGTTATTATTACCGCTGGTTCTACTAGATCAGACTGTCTGAAGATACCGGCTTCCAGACCAAAAATGCACCAAACATTGATGTTATTGTATTTTTCTTTCCCTTTGCAAAACTCAATCATGTTCTGCAATAACAAACACAAAAACAACTTTTATTTTCTTTTACAAAACAACCAAACCAAACATCATGAATAAATACTTGAACATATAAAGAACTTAAAGCATAACAACTTTAACCAAAATGACCGGATTCGGCATTAAATAACCTGAAAAGGTCTGATATGCCGTAAAAGATTTCTTAAATGTTTTATTCATTAGTCATTTCGCCGCTGATACGCAAATATCCAATATCAGCGTTAATTACGTTTTCATCTAAGATAATCAAGGATTTCATTAGGGTTTTCAACTGTTTGCGTTCACAGTGCATCGGTGAGGTGTGCAGATAATAATCGAAAGGTTGCTTGTTCGAATAATTTATTTTTTTATTACTGTTTCCCTTTTTCGAATTAAACGTGAATTACACATCAATAAAACTTTTTCGTTTCGGTGGCTTTAATGCTCAATGACGTAGCAAATATTTAATACACACTCACAAACATGGCGGCCATACAGACGATATATTTCGTTTTATTATTTTCCGATGATCATTGCAAAAATATCTGAATAAACATTGACATGTTACACTCAATTCTCTCTATCTATCTATCTCCCTCTCTCTCTGTCTGTCTGTCTGTCTCTCTCTCTCTCTCTCTCTCTCTCTCTCTCTCTAAATATATATGTGTGTGTGTGTGTGTGTGTTTATGTACATATCAATAGTGTATATTTCAAAAGTTCAAAAAATGTTCATTATGAATACAAATATCTGATCCTTGTGCTACCAGATAAGGTTGTCTGAAGATACCGGCTTCCTGGCTTAAAATGCACCAAACATTGATGTAATTGTTTTTTGCCTTTCACTTTGCAAAACTCAATCATATTCTGCAAAGCTAAAAACAAAAGCAACAGTTTTCCTCAACAAAACAACCAAACGAAACACAATGAATAAATATTTGAAGATATAAAGAACTTGAAGCATAAAATATTTTACCAAAATGGCCTGATTCGGCATTAAATTAACCCAAAAGGGTAGATATGGCGTAAAACAAAACAACCAAACGAAACACAATAAATAAATATTTTAAGATATAAAGAACTTCAAGCATAGCATTATTTTACCAGAATGACCGAATTATGCATTAAATAACCCGAAAAGGGTTGATATGGCGTAAAACAAAACAACCAAACCAAATATCTGAAACCTGCTTCGATAGTCAATACAATATCTAGGCATGAAACATAAAGTCGGCTAAAAACACTAACCAATTTAATAGTATCTATGAATAGATAATGGTAGACTGATTTAGAGTGATTGAGATCCAGTAGTGTAAGTAAGGCTGGGGTGGATCTTTATTTTTCCAAACTTATGAACCAGCTAGATATCATCACTAAATATAGCTCAAATCATTTCCCCAATAGTAATAAATGCAACAATAGTTGACCTCACATTATTGGCCTTGTGTAATTTCTTTACTTAGATCATCTAACATAAAATTGAAAATAAGACTACAACAAAAAATAGGAAGCATTAATGTGAGGCGATAATTATGAATGCAGGAAATAAATACTTATCTAAATATAATATTGATGATAGCATAATCTTATCGGGAAACTTAGATGTTCAGAATAACCTAGGGAGCCAAAATGTAATATGCAAGCAGTTTAAAAAAAATAATAACCTAGGGAGCCAAAATGTAATATGCAAGCAGTTTTTAAAAAATAATAACCTAGGGAGCCAAAATGTAATATGCAAGCAGTTTAAAAAAAAATAATAACCTAGGGAGCCAAAATGTAATATGCAAGCAGTTTAAAAAAAATAATAACCTAGGGAGCAAAAATGTAATATGCAAGCAGTTTAAAAAAAATAATAACCTAGGGAGCCAAAATGTAATATGCAAGCAGTTTTTAAAAAAATAATAACCTAGGGAGCCAAAATGTAATATGCAAGCAGTTTTTAAAAAAATAATAACCTAGGGAGCCAAAATGTAATATGCAAGCAGTTTTTAAAAAATAATAACCTAGGGAGCCAAAATGTAATATGCAAGCAGTTTTTAAAAAATAATAACCTAGGGAGCCAAAATGTAATATGCAAGCAGTTTTTAAAAAATAATAACCTAGGGAGCCAAAATGTAATATGCAAGCAGTTTTTAAAAAATAATAACCTAGGGAGCCAAAATGTAATATGCAAGCAGTTTTTAAAAAATAATAACCTAGGGAGCCAAAATGTAATATGCAAGCAGTTTTTTAAAAATACTAGACCACCCGTGACCCGTTGGGTCAGTTTGTTATATTAGCTATGGAATTCATGTATGAGCGTGACACTTGTGGCATAAAGAAAATAGGTTTTTTTTTACATAACAGAAGCATTTCTATGAAAGTATATTAAAATGAAAAAAAGAATATAGATAGATTTCTATGAGTCGTTCTGTTTATTATAATTGTTGTTTTTTTTTAATTACAGTTACTGAATTATAAGTGGTTGGTTAGGGCGATTTGAGAAAGGAAGGGGGGTACAGCAGGCTTTCTCGCGTACGTAACGAAAACAGAGGGAGTAGGAGTGGTGAAATCTATGAGAGGGAAAGTGGGAGGTGGTTTCGTTCACCGACCGCTAGTATGGCTGATATTAATAATGAGTGTTGTTTTTTTTGTTTGTTTGTTTTTGTTTTTTAAAAGGGAGGAGTTTTTTTGAAACTGCGACAGACTTTACGAAGTCCTCCCGTTGAATGTTTTTAGCCGTGAAGAAAACAAATAAACTATTTGATGAAATTAAATGAAATTGTTTAAAAATTTCCAGAATGAAAAATTTCATGCGTTCGTTAATCATAATAGGGAATAACGGAATTGGAATAACAGATTGAAGACGATGCTATTTACGCATGCGCAACCGGATGTTGAAAACCGGAAAGCTGAAAGCTGATTGCAAACATACAAGAACAATAGACTTTTAGTATTATATAGATAGATTGAAGAACTGTTATAAAATTTTTCCTGGGCAAATCGCTGGAATTTTTTGATAAGGGGAAATAATAGCGCATTTTGCTAAAGATGTAGTGTTCCTCTTTAACGCGTTGGTTGATGTAGTAACGAAGATAATTGATGGCCGTCTCCCCCTTTAAGTAATAATGGAATGTTCTACATTCGTGTATATTAAGAGTGAATGTTAAAACACTAATTGTCGCAGTAAGCCACAAATGGTTAAATAAAGCTTATCCTTAAGTTATATTCGGCGTCCAGTTTTTATTACAATTTATTTAACCATTCGTTATGGAACGTTACTTGAAACCCGATCGTCTAGACCTCGATACGGCCGACTCGGAATCTACTGACAAATGGAGGCATTGGAGAAAAATGTTCGAAGGATTTCTTACAGCTCTACAGTTATCTTCAAACGCGGCTTTAACAGGTACTGAGAAATATACCCTTCTTTTACATCATGTCTCTACTGCTATTTATAAATGTAGTAACAAAGATAATTGATGCCCGTCTCCCCCTTTAAGTAATAATGGAATGTTCTACATTCGTGTATATTAAGAGTGAATGTTAAAACACTATTTGTCTCAGTAAGCCACAAATGGTTAAATAAAGCTTATCCTTAAGTTATATTCGGCGTCCAGTTTTTATTACAGTTGACATTTGTTTTGATTAGGAGTCCGTGTAGTTTTTAGAAGTAATAAAATAAAAATTATTTATCAAAAAAGTATTCAATCAACGTTTAAATTCACCCAGTAGTAAGTAACGGCATCCGACAGGAAAAATATCTCAAATAAATTTGTTTTGTTTTTAAATATCATAAACACTGAAACAACTTTAGCTGACTTTCGTAAGTTTAGTATCCTGATGTTTTAAATTTATACATCTATTTTGAATAGCGCAAATTGTATAAGAAATTTTACCTAAAAATTAGAAAATGTATTTTATTTTAAATAGGAACTATTATGGTATTTTAACCAATTTAAATATTAGGCAATAAGAAAAAAATTCCTAGTAAAATATATTACATATGTGTATTAACTCCTCACTTAGTTTCGTATTCAGATTAAGTAAATAGATACACAGAAATTATGTACTGAGAATTATCTTTGAGTTAATTTAAGTATTTTATAGATATACAATAATTATCACATAGCTAATACGTAAGAATAAAACAAACATAATGATTGCTAGAGAAGGTTATGCGAATTAGTGCTGACTCTGAACGGATGTTTAAAGATTACGGACTGCCATATATGGTGGAACAATACCAAAAGCCGAATTTGAGTTCATGAGTGATTTTTTTTTTCGATTTACCTTTCATGTAACGCTACAGTCTACGATTTTTCAAACGATGTATTTTTGTATTTTCGTTAGATCCCCAAATAGACAGATCTAATAGTGACATACTAATGGTGGTTAGTCTACTTTTAGCGAAACGAATTCGTAAAATAATTGCACTAAAGAGTATCTGTTTAGGAAATGTTTTCGTAAGATCAAATCAAATCTTGGCTTTTGGAATGTAAATGAAACTTGCTTACTTATAAATATAAATATACATATATATATATATAAGAAAATGTTTTTTTTTCAATTTTCAATAGGAACTATTATAATATTCTAACCAATGTAAATATTAAGCAATAAGAAAAATTCTTCAGTCAAATGTATTACATATGGCTATTTACTCCGCTCTCTGTTTCGTATTCAGATGAAGTAAATAGATACACACAATATTAATATTGGGTTAATTCAAGTATTTTATAGATATACAATAATTATCACATAGCTAATACTTAAGAATAAAACAAACATAATGAATCTGAGTTCACGGTTGATTTCTTTTCGATTTGCCTTTCATGTAACGCTACAGTTTACTATTTGTTAAACGATGGTATTTTTGTATTTTCTGAAGAGTTCAAGAAGGACAGATCCAATATTAACATACTAAGGTTGCTTGGTCTACTTTTAGCGAAACGAATTCGTAAAATAATTCTACTAAAGAGTATATGACTTTTAGAATGTAAATGATCCTTAATTACTTATATATATATATATATATATATATATATATATATATATATATATGGGCAACATATTCTCTTGCAAGCAAGTATTGTTGAATATAAGAGACAACTCATTTCTAGATATCCTTTGGTAGACCCTTTCAATAGTCCGAATCAGGATCTTAGATTCGGAGGGGAATTGACTGATGAATTTGCCATAGTTTGGATATGTCTCCCAAGTACTTTCAGACCCATCCGGGTCCATATTCAGGAGAATGAGGTTAATCAGGTGTATATATATATATATATATATATATATATATATATATATGTGTGTGTGGGGGGGGTGCGTGTGTGTGTTTACTCCTAAAATATATGAACTGATAATAATACTAAAATTTATAACACTAAGTAAAATCGTAGAAGTAATAGCAAAACAACACTAATCATTTTAACACGACTCTTCTGTTCTGTTCTCTGTCAGACGACAAGAAATAATTCTAAACTGAGGCAATGTTTCTTCTAAATCAAGAGTGACACTTTTTAGTGAGCTTGATCAACCCCCACATTTAAAACCGAACTCATGTCAAACTTTGCCCTCGTGTGAGGCAAGCGAATAAGCACATTTTAAGAGGATATCATTATATTTTCATTCATTTATTAAGATTTTTAGATTTTTCATGCCGAAACAATTCATTGAACGCAAGTTGTCATGTTTATCTTGCTTGATGGGAGAGCGACGTTCGTATCAGTCGACTGGTGTTAAACCTGTCCGCCGTCAGAGACCCTGCCGGAAACTGGAGATCCAGACGGCTTTGCTTTAACGCTACAATGTTGCCATCATGGGGAAGGGTTAGATTTTAAGAGGATATTGTTGTTGTTGCTGGTTTAGTACGGTTAGACTGTGTTCAAGAGAACTGGAGAAATGTACAAGATTATTGGTTATTATGGTCTTCCGTAGTTTTTTTTAAGTCTGATTTTCGTGAATAATGTTTGCAGAGTATTTTTATTTCTTGATGCTTTAATTAATGGAATTTAGTTCGAAGTACGAGATTACCGACTATTTACCCGATTCCCACTTGCAGCAACTCGGCCTTTTTGTTAAGATCAGAGTGTAGTATCTGTTCTGATCCTCCACTTCATCTGTTCTGTTCTCAGTCAGTGAAAGAGACATCCTTCTACGCTGAGTCAATTTTAATTTGTGTCCCAATCTAAAATGCACCTTTTAGGGAGCTGGATTTTCTCAAAATTAAAACCAACCTGTTTCTAATTTTGTCCTCGTGGGGAGGCAAATAAACAGGGACATGAAGTCGGTTCAACGTGGCAAGAAAGCCAGCTCCACCAAGGAGGCACTCTAAAAGGGTACAAGAATAGCCGAGAACGGATCCACCGGCATTCCTCGATAGGGACGCATCAACCGACCGACAACAACCCACCTCCCCCGATGAAGGACGTAATGATTGGGAGGGTGCACCTCCTAGGACCGTACCTCATCCCGACAAAGAATTGTCTGATTGTTCAGGAAAAACACGAGGTTGCCAGAATGATGTTAAGGCGAACCTCGCCTAGCGGTCGACTATGGCGAAAGGCAGCGGAAAAGGGCCGGAGAATACAACGGTCGCTACGTTATAAAAATGGCTACAACGAAGACATAATTTATTCAATATTATTTTAATTATAATCTAACACTTTTCGCGGGACATGCATTTAGCTGGTGGTTTTGTTATTAAGACGCCCCCCCCCCGGTCTATGGAGCGCTAATTTGCTTAGTCTACAAGAAAAAGGTTATTAATTTGCATCTTGTATTCAACCTCTCCGCAATCAATTGGTAAAAAATATAATTACGGGTAAAAAGCAACCTTTGTCCATTGTCTCCAAAAGTGACCAATCCCCTTAACATGTTTTTTTCGTCTTGCACTTTCGCTTCAATAAACATAGAAATTTTTTTTGAAAATCAAACCAACCTGTGACCATATTTACAAAATTGGTTAAACAGAAGTGCATATTTATAAAAACAATTTAAAAGGCGTTTATTTTTCAATAAATTTAATATCCAACGCGTGCGTATTTAATTTCTGGCTTTATTATGACATATATTAAGAAAAAGAAAAAAAAATGCAACTTTATTGAAAGGGGATAACAAAGAAAAACGCCCTTTGACATTTTTTTATTCGATTTTAAATGAAGGATAAATACATTTTGTGCTCCTGGCGTTGAAGAGTTACACAATATTAAAAGAAGAACAATTCCGGTCCGTCTGTTTTGAACATGTTAAGCAAAATGATGCAATTCTTATATTAATGGAAGTATATTAACTTTTCGGGGAGCAGAATGAGGATTATTATGAAGTAGCCGTAGGGGGAAGAAAAAGTTCAAAGAATTCTGCTTTGCCATTATACTTTTTTTTCTTCGTTTAATTTTAATTATTCATTTACAATCTTTTTTTTTTATATATTTCACGGGGAGAAGGAAAAAGGTTTAAAATTAAAGTGGTTTTGTTATTTAAGGTATTTATTTGATTTTTTGTAAAGTTGTGTGTTGAAGGTGCTGCTAACTTCGGGGAGGGAAGAAAGACTAAAGTACTAATAAGCTGAAATAAACATATACAGAGAGAGAGGGGGAGAGAGGGAGGGAGAGAGAGGGGGGAGAGAGGGGTGAAGAGGAAAGATGCAATAGTTACTCCCGTTTTTGTTTTTTGTTGTTGTTGTTTTTGTTATTTGTTTTTTTGCTTTTTAAAGAGATGGACAAAATGCGCCATATGCCAAGGATGTCCGGCACTGAAGCATTAACATTACCACACCCACACGCAGAAAAAACAAAACAACAAACAAGACAAACAAAAAACGAGGCAGCAGAGAGCAACAACAATAACAACTACGTATCTGTTTGCAAGCAACAACCAGTACTGCATATGCACACGTCAAAGGCGCACGCACTGTAATCTGTAGATAATTCTCGATACAAGCGCATATATCAACAACACACACACGTGAGCATGAGACGAAAAAGACAGATACATATATACGCGCCAAAAATGATGCGTGTTAAAAGACCTCTGTTCAGTATCGAGAAACAATGGATACCCGATGTAAGAGTGCCTGAGCAGAAAGTCCATATTGAAGCAAATGTTGCGCAATCCGTAACCGCATATCTCCTGACATTCGTTTAGTTCAGTGACAAGGAGAAGTCAAGACAACTAGAAATACTGCCGGGATAAGCAGAGAAAGACTAGTGTTATTTCCTTTTCTCTAGACTAGTTGCGCAACCAAGACTTGAGAGTATTGACTACCCTACTATTAAAACAATAGCTGGAGAGAGGATATATGAATCCACAACTTTTCTAATGGTATGAGTGAAAGTGATGCAGCATGTCCAATAGGACTCGAACCCAGCCCGCCGAGCTCACAGCCCGCGACTATAAATGCTACACCACGCGACTTCTATTTCGTGCTAACACACACATTTATTATAATTTTGTGCAGCACAGACAGAAAATATATGTATAGTCAGTGTAATTGAGCTCTCTCTGTAATCGGTAATGTAAACAGATGTGAAAACTTAATTTCTCTCACTTTCGTGGCGAGCGGGATAGCTTACGAGTAAGATATTTTAGTGCAGTCTAAACGGTCGGGTTTCGAATTTCTCCTTGAAACACACACTCTCTCTCTCTTTTCTTCACCCTCTCTCTTTCTCCATCCCCATCCCCTCTCTCTCTCTCTCTCTCTCTCTATATATATATATATATATATATATATATATATAGTAAGCTATGAAAATATATTTATGACAATTAAGCTACACAGAGGCTCCCGCGTTTCATGAAACGCGGGAGCCTCTGTGTAGCTTAATTGTCATAAATATATTTTCATAGCCTACTACCTAGCTCTACTTACTTATCGAGCACTGTTGAAGTAAATACTGAAAAGTAATACATAAAAAATTATATCTCCTCATAAAATGTTATGTGGATACATGAAATAGTAATGGGGTTCTCCACGAACGAAACCGGTCAAAAAAATCTCTTGTTTTTGTTTTTCTCCTGCATTTTGACTTGTTTTCCGTCTGTCATCTTTTCACACATGAAATAGTAATATATATATATATATATATATATATATATATATATATATATATATATATATATGAGAAACGAAGGATGAGAGTAATCCGACGTAATGGGAAATGAAAAAGGAAAAACCAAAAGATATTTTTTCTTTTCTTTTTATATATATTCATCAACGTTTCGTCTTTATTGTAAGACTTCCTCGGGATGATAATTTTAAGAAAAATGTCATGCAAGTACATCGAAATATTAGGTTTAGTAGCCGTGGCTACTGAGAGCGCTGAACGAGGGTCTTGGTTTTTCCTTTTTCATTTCCCATATATATATATATATATATATATATATATATATATATATATATATATATATATATATATATATAAAGTATGCAAATCTATCGATGGCAAATAAGCAACACTAACCTTACCTTACTTACCTGTACCTGGTACGGCATTAACCATGGGCGGGTTAAATCGGCTTCTTCCGAAGAAGGAAGTTTCATGGGAGTATCAAATTCACAAGCGGCCCCCAGTTGCATCTATATCCCGGTTTGGTGAGATGATGACGACGTTAGGTTTTTGAAGTTCTTGCAGGAAGGTGCACAGAAACGTTTATGTTTCATTCCCGCAGGAAATCATCAGGCTAAATTCATTTAACCTGAGAATTTCCTGCAGAAATGAAACATGAACATTTTTTGTAGCTTACTTGCCATAAAATAGTTTAATACTACTAAGCTCTACTTACGTATTGAGCACTGTTGAATTAAATACTGAACATATATATATATATAAATATATTATATTACTTTACAATATTATATGTGTATATACATAAAATAGTAATCATATATATATACATGTGTGTGTGTGTGTGTGTTGTGACCCTGTAAAGGGGTCGGAAGGAAGACACGAACTCGGAGTTTAGAGAAAACAAGTATACTGAAAAAAGTATAATACAACAGAGAGCAAGAGTTTGAATTACCAGTATAGACTGGTGTTGTTCAGGTATTTACTTCCGTCCCACTGTGTGTCACTGATGTGACACAAAGCCATAAAAGTGGAGAGAGTCCAGCCAGCGTCACTAAAGGAGGAGCACTCTGACATATCAAAAATAGCCTGGGCAGCCCCGTCGGCATTCCCCGGTCAGGTCGTTTCAGGAAGTAAACACTAAACTTACTCCACCAAAAGAGGGGATGCAAGGCCTGGAATAGTGGCCCTCCTAGGAGTATGCAGGAAAAATGCCTCAACCCGACAAATAAAATGCTACCGAAATTGTCCAGTTCCTGTCGGGCTGGGGTGGATCAAGGTATCTAATTGCTTTTCACAGCAGTAATATGTGACATAAGGACGGAAAGTGGGGAAAAGTAGAGACAGCGCCCCTAAAGGAGGAGCACTCTGGCCTAGCAAAAATAGCCTGGGCAGCTCCATCAGCATTCCCCGGTGAGGGCGCCTCAGGCAGTAAGCAATGAACTTACTCCACCCCAAATAGGGGATGCAAGGCTTGGGAGTGTGTACCTCTAGCACAAACCAGAACAATATACCTCAGCCCTGCAGATAAAATGCCATCGAAATGGCCCAGTTCCTGCCGGACACATTGTCAAGAACGAATCCTTGACTGGTATTACCCCATTCCGAAGTCCTCAATCAATCGAAGTTAATAAGAAACTGAACGGGTTGGGGAGGATCCAGGTATATAATTCGCTCCCACAGCAGGAATATGTGACACAAGGTCGGAAAGTGGGGAAGAGTTAAGCCAGCGCCCCTAAAGAAGGAGCAGTCTGGCCTAGCAAAAATAGCCTGGGAAACCCCGTCGGCATTCCCCGGTCAGGGCGCCTCAGGCAGCAAGCAATAAACTTACTCCTTCCTAAAGAGGGAAGGCAAAGCCTGGGAGGGTGCACCTCCTAGGAAAATCCAGGACAATATACCTCAGCCCGGCAGATAAAAGGCCACTGAAATGGCCCAGTTCCTGCCGGACTGATTGTCGAGAACGAATTCTCGACTGGTATTACCCCATCCCGACGTCCTCACTCAACCGAAGTTAAGGAGAGACTGAACAGGATGGGGTGGACCCGACACTGAGAAGCAGATACTTTCAGTATTTATGGTGAGTGGAAGAGTTCAAGTAGTCCGTTATAGGTAAGGTGCCATAATACTCCCCTTCCAAGCTGTACCTTCCCATTGAGTGACGCTATTCTGAAGTTGCTTGGAGCAGCTGTATGTCTTAAGTGTCGTACCTGTTAACCATAACTTCCTCCTGGCGAGTGCTGCCGGTGTCTTCTGATAGTCGTCCCTTAATTTGATTTAGGTGCCTCTTATTGGAGAACTAAGGGCCTCTATCAAATTTAGATTTGATATCCTCCAGCTTTTTAATTCTAGATTTCTGATTTAGGAGCACATCTTTAAATTTTGAATAAAATGTCTTCTTTGCTTCAACATCCAACTTCAAAAGAAGTCACCTTATCTTTCATAGTCTTTAGATCTTCTAAGACATCTTTAACTTGCATCTTTGAGTTGCAACTTTAGCTACAGTTTTCAGCTAATTTTTGTAATATTAAATTTGGTTCACTTTCTAACTTGTTCAGAACCTACGTCTGATTGCTGCGTCTTTTCCTGATACGATTCCTTGCACGAAAATTAAACATTTAAAGTTATCCGCGCTAAGTTTTAGGTTAATTTGAAATCGTCACAGCGTTTATTAACGATTGGCGCGAACGTTGCGTAGTCTTAGGCACCTTTTTTATAAATTCAAACGCTTCCACTGTTTGTGAAACAGAGAAGTCTTAGGGCTGAATAATTCTGTGAAAAGATTAACTGCTTCAGAAAAAGTCATATCGCTCGTTTTTAGTATGTTCGGTGGTGGCTAATTTTCGGAACACTGTAATATGCACCAACATATAGATTACCTATATATTTTTTAAAATGTATTTAGTATATATAAATTTATTTATCTATAAATATAAGTATCAATCTATGCATCCACCTATGAGGTATTATTATATATATTCTTTCATTTACTGTACATTTACTCTATTGGATTATTAATCAGGCTTTAAACGGGATAGTACTATCTAGAGCGGTGCATACAATTTTGTAGGATTTCCTGTTTTATATTAACTAAGTTATACTTGGACGTTATCATATGCTAAGATTCCAGGGTGCATAGATTACATTTTTTTCAATTTACAAGGGGTGTTTTTATTTTCCTTAGCCATAATATATCATTTTAATTCGAATGGTATGGGTGTTTTCGTAATTCTCTCACACATTAAGCTAGTGATGTTGGTTTATAGTTCGACATGCCATTTAAGTAAGTGATAGGTAGTCTTTCCTAGCCCTAGTTGTATAAAATTACATGATTTTTTACTTTTAAAGAGTAGCACATATGAAATGTCTAGGATATATATATATATATATATATATAAGCGACGTTGACTTGGTTAGTACTAAAATGGGTGATCTTCTGGGAATACCATGTGCTCTATGTGCTCTCTGCTTATGTTAGCATTATTTCAAGTCGTGTTGTACTTCTCTTTGTCATTAGAATAAGGCAGTGTAGACACAGGGAAGGAATGGTTGAGGTATCCGTTGTCTTTCGAGAGTGAACGGAGATCATATATATAGAACAACAAAGGAGGAGGAGGCGGAGAAGGAGGAGGAGGGGGAGAAAAAAGGACTAAAAGTATATATATGTATATATATATAATTAAAAAAAAAAATTTTTTAATATTTGGATATGTTGAAATTTTTTATATTTTTAATATAAAACTAAAACTAAAATACATTAATCACCTAAAAAGTAGTGTAATGGATTCGTCTAAACACTTTAAAATGCAGCAACATTGTTGTAAGTAACGGATAAATTTTATTAGACAGACGAACAACACAGGTAAGGAGGATTTTTTTTTAATACCTAATATAAGTTAGAAAAAAAATTTACGGAACAAAACTTAGGTTTAGTATACGGAACGTTTATGTTTTTGTCTTTTAAGGGAAGTGGTGTCTGATCAACTCTGCTGGGAAGCCATGAAATTAAATAATGTCTTGTTTTTAAATTCCCGAAACAGTTTTTCATGGTAAACAACTGATGATCCCTTAAATAATGTTAGAAGCAAACTAATATAATAACTGTAAAAGTTATATTGACTTACATGAGTGATTTTCCACTGAACGACTTCGGACTTAAGGGTTTTTTTGTTTTTTTTTAATAGTTTTAATGGTTGAGAAACCTCTAAGACTATATATATATATATATATATATATATATATATATATATATATATATATATATATGTGTGTGTGTGTGTGTGTGTGTGTGTGTGTGTGTGTGTGGTTGTTCCTGTGCAGACAAAACGGTCAGTAAAGGTATATGAATATTTGGAAAAATAAACAAAAAGTTGTCATTTGAATTTAGCATTCTATTGTTTATATATATATATATATATATATATATATATATATATATATATATATATATATATAGTACATAAAGGTTTATGTACGTGTAAATAAATAAATAAAATAGATACGTTTCTTTAATTGGGCCACGTAATTCAGAAAATGCATGTAAGGGAGCTAACTTTCTCATCACTTAGGAAGTGAGTTAACACAAGATAGAATACATACGCTGTCACTATCGTAAAAAAACAACAAAACACAAATCATGCCTTATATATATATATATATATATATATATACAATATTAATTTTAAGTAAATAATATTAAATTATTTTACCTACATACGCCAGTGTTTCAAGCTTTCGCTCTCATCAGCTAGGTAATGATAATTTCAGACGGTCGCACGGTTCGAACCGCTGCCACAGAATCACCCTAAACTCGGCAAGCAAGCGTCATAACCATTAGACAACGAGAAATTAGCACGTCCAGAAGGGAATTTAAGTTCTATTCATACGAAGGGTGGTATATCTAGAAAGACTGACTAAAGATTCTACGAACGTTGTCGGAATATGCCTCATAGCTACGTGTCAATCTATTTTTAACTTCCCCGAATAAGGCTCAACTTCAATCTTATTAAAAGGGCTTATAACAATATTAATTTTAAGTAAATAATATTAGATTATTTTTGCCTACATACGCCAGCGTTTTAAGTTTTTGCTCTCATCATTGTAGGGAATAATAATTTCAGACGGTCGCACGGTTCGAACTCCTGCCACAGAATCAACCTAGACTCCGAAAGCAAGCGTGTTTGTTGTCTTTCGTAATGTTAGTTTTGTGTTTGTTCCTTAAATTAATGTTAGCGCGGGTCCAAATGTAAACAAATTGAACTAACAATTATTAGATAAGATGGGTGATGTGTGATATTGAGGCAGGGAAGGTTATCATTTTATGCCTATAGGCTGTATAATATATCCATAAGATAATGGATCACAGCACACAGGAAGGTATAAAAGGAGAATGAAAGGTATGAAAAGTATAAGTTTATAGGATAAATATGGGTAGATGTATCCCTTAATTCATATCCCCTGTATTTAGTAAGAACGGTGTGTCTTTAGTAAAAACTGCATGTATATGTGTGAAAGTTAAGTAAATGTATACCCTTGCGAAGGAGTATAAAAGTGGGTGTGAGTTTATAGTATATATGGCGATATATAGTATATATTTTTATTCATACAAACATTATTGGTTACATATATGCATACATGTTTCGGTTGTACTCTTCACAGAGACTCAACCTCTTCAGACCAAATTTAATTAATTAGTATATTCATGAATTTTAAAAAATTATTTCCTCTCGTTTTTATACTGTTTCAATTTCATTCCACCCCCAAAAATCCCTTGCTGTAATTAAATTCTGTACCACGAAAAATTTATTTAAATATATATATATATATATATATATATATATATATATATATATATATATATATATATATATAGTATCAAATAAAAATATTTATTTATTAATATATATATATATATATATATATATATATATATAGTATCAAATAAAAATATTTATTTATTAATATATGAAAATATATATATATAGTATCAGATAAAAATATTTATTTATTAATATATATATATATATATATATATATATATATATATATATAGTATAATTTTTTAATTTATACAAACATTATTGGTTACATATGTGCATACATGTTTCTGTTGAACTCTTCACAGAGAGTCAACCCCTTCAGACCGACCAATAATTCTCTGTCTTCTTTGGTCTGAAGAGGTTGACTCTCTGTAAAGAGTACAACCGAAACATATATGCACATATGTAACTAATAATGTTTGTATAAATAAAAATGTATACTTAAGAATAGCTCTACTTGTTATTGAGCACTTTTTATAAACACTTGAGTTTCAACTACATATGTATGTGTGTGTGTGTGTGTATTGGAATATGGGAATTTAGAGATGCCTTTTTCGATGGAAATATGTAGATATTGACCAATATTTATATTATAGTGTACAAATTGGTGTGTATCAAGTTGCCGGTTTTATTTAGTAACGTAATTCTTGTCTAACTTACTTATGTGATGTGCTGTTTATATACGTATAAATATGAATAAATATGGTTTGTACTCATATATATGCATGTGTACATGTACGTATAGCCATGTGTATGTATCTGGGAATATGTGTGTAGATGAGTATGTATATGTATATGTATATATATATATATATATATATATATATATATATATATATATATATATATATACGTGTATGCGGGTTTGTATATATGTGGACATAGGAATAAAGTTTATACATAGGTCTGTTTTTGAAAGAACTAATTCGCTAACCGTTAGAATATTTGATAGAAATGCATAGATATTGACCAGTATATATATACATTAGATTGTATAAATGAGTGTGTATAATGTTGCAGGTTTTATTTAAGAACGTAATTGTAGGCTAACTTACTTATGTGATTGTCTGTCTATATATGTATAAATGAGAATAAATGCGGTTTGTATTCGTATTTAGGTTTGAGAAGGCCGAGTGTCTTAGCTTGATAAAATAAAATAAGCGATAGCACCTGATGCTGTGACTCACCAAATCGTCAGTTCAGATACATCTTACACACACATACGCACATACCGCATATGCGTAGCAGCGGAGAGGAGATACGAAGTAGTTAGCGACAAACAGTTAGCCATCGTTAACCCGCAAGGATACGCCGTTCAAGTCAACTCACATACCACTGAGATATGCAAATATAGAAACGAGAAGGCGAGCAGGCCGTCCCAAGGTATCCCCTAAGCTACACTGATGAAACGAAAGTCTTCGAGACTATTTCATTTTACCAAACTCTGTCGCTGAGCATGAACATCATGGAGAGAAAACCCACCCTGCGAGAAGATTGGATAGCGCCGAGATTAAATTCCACAGTCGCATACGCACTTACGATTTCCCACGCTTGCTCTCCGAACACTGCTAATGACGTTTCCATCCAATGATCAGATTAAAAAGGGTGCTTTGTTTTTCTTATTATTTGTTTTATATGTGTTTATCCTTTCTTCTTTCACTTCATAAATAAATAGTGTTGGAATCTTAACTTAGTGTTCGAGTCGTCTTCTACCTGCTCGTTACCCTTCTTTGTTTTCTATGTGATGTCTTGAATTGGAGAATCCCCCCCCCCTCCGTATTCTGTTGGTGATATTTGAACCTGCGAACTTACGAGCCACTTCCGGAGATTTTTACCGTTTTTATATTTATCATTGTCACACGCTTGCCGCCGTGGTCCCGACGAAGGCTGTATGTGACTCTCTCTCTCTCTCTCTCTCTCTCTCTCTCTATATATATATATATATATATATATATATATATATATATATATATATATATATATATATATATATATTATATATTATAATATAAAATGAAGTAATAAAATAAGGTGTCAATCAAATTTTATTAGAATTCAAAGTTCAAGCAAAGTATCCTTAAGTCCTTAGCTCATGAGTTTTCAAAGATAATTATTCTCTTCAGAGGACGATTACCGCAGTTATACTACTACAGGTAATAAAATTACGCTTTGAAAATATATAAAATTATATACACAAATACATAAAAATACATAACATCAAACATATCAACCCAAAAACATACTTTTTGTTGAATCTATACAGTCCATCCAGGTCATACAAATTGAGAAGCATAACCAGGAAAGACATTACTCCAAGTTATAAACAGCAGTCCATATACGTGAAATTTTATTACTTCATTTTATATTATAATATTAATGCTCTATCCAGTATATTGAGCTTCAGTTTTTATCCGGATGTTTCACTAATTATAAGATATTAGTTGACGCTTATATCTTTTGTTGGATTGCTTCATATATATATATATATATATATATATAATTAATTAACTTGTTACAAATATCCAGGGGGTATGAATCCGAAGGAAGTTGAAACCGGGTTTATGAGAGTGCTCAATGAAAATTCAGAGCAAAATATATATTTTTTGATTTTATTCCATTAATTGCGACAAAACAGGTTTTGTTTCATTGGTGCGAGTAGCTACCAACTCATCGGGCGAAAGGAATTCAAATGGCATAAAATTTTAAGTTCACTCTAACGGGAGATTGAAAATTGAAAATACATTGGAGGGGGAGGGGGATAGAGTTGGGGCTTTGTCTATAACGGCGACATGGGACATGAGAGGGGAGGGGGGGACTCCAACAAGTCGTGTTTCAAATTATTACGTGGGAGGTTTTGCACGTGTCAGTGCTGTGTCAATCTCAATCTCGGCCGGGGTGGGAGGAGGGGGATGGGGCGACGGCCGGAGTGAGTTAAATTTAAAATGAGAATTATGGTTACAACCGTCATTCTCATTTTATTTTAATTCTAATAAGTAATTATCATGTGGATAAAAATGTTTGATAATTTTAATTTAGGGTATTAATTGCTACTTTTGCATTTTATTTATTTTATTTTAATGCTTTGTTTACTATTTGTAGTGAATTTTGTTGTGATTATATTTTTTTATTTATTCCCTCTACTTTTTTTATATATTTTTTTATTTTTTATTTTTTTAAATTGTGATTATATTATACCGAGATCAATACTAGTGGAATCATTTTATAAGAGAGGTTTTCTGGTGTTACCAGTCTTATCAATAACAAAACCGATTATGCCAATGGTAACGCCTGCCAATCATGCCTACGGTAGTCGCAGTGATAACCGCCTTATGTAAAAGCCTTAATAAAAATGAAATAAAAAATAAATAAAGATAAATATAAATAAAATTAGAATAAAAATAGAAATAGAAATAACAAGTTTGTAAGAATATTAATGATAATAACAATAATAATAATAATAATAATAATAATAATAATAATAATAATAATAATAATAATAATAATAATAATAATAATAATAATAATAATAATAATAGTAATACTGATAAATACCGCCATCAATTACCATCTTGCTACTTGTGAAGTCATTGGGCGAAATAAGTCGACAAGTGATGGTAGGCTTTTTTAATTCCACTACCAATGACAAGGACTAAGTACCAGTTAATAATTAAGTGTTCAAGGTAGTGATCGAGGGGTTAAGTAATTGAGATTAGTCTAAGTGATATCAGTGTTGATAGCTGTCCTAGTTATGGGTTTATGTTAGAATTGGTAGTATGGCTGAGAGGTTATTGAGGCTGTGCATTATAGGTAGAGATTTGATATTATTGGTAGTTCGGAGGGGTGGTTATATATTTATAGATTCATCATGACTTGTTGGGGTGGGATTGGGTTGTAAATTTGGGTGGGTGAGTAGGGGGTTATAGTGTGTTTTGGGGTAGTGTATAGTGGGGGTTTAATGTTATCATTCATTTTTGTGAAAAACAAAAACAAAAACTGTTAATTTTATGTTGAAGTTAAGTAGGGTTGGTGTGGAGTTAAGGTGGGGTATGTGGGTTGCTAAGGAGGTAGAGTCTACTATGTTTACAGTTGATAGATGTCTCTTGTTTTCTATTTAAGAGTTTGTTTTTGTCCTTAAAGCGGATAATTTCCAGTTTTTCATTTAAGCATAATCTACATGGAGAGTTTATTGATTTGCAGGTGCTGGATTTTTTCAAGATTTTCCACTTTATATATATATATATATATATATATATATATATATATATATATATGTATATATATCGCTAAGGAGAAGTGTTCGTTTTCGGATTTCTAACGCTGTCTACTGGGATCGCAAGAGTTTTATTGCCTTTGAATGTAATCTTCTTTCTTTTGAGTATTTCTATCGGACCTGGAAGGGAAAAAACGGCCGATTACAATACGCCAGTTTAATTTTATTCGAATTGTATTTTATTCGAATTGCATTTTTTTTGGTTTGCGTTATTCCTATCAGCTATTGGAGACTCTGAATTTGGACATTATAATATTGAAAACCAAGTGAGTCTTCTGAACTTTTTATATTATTTGTCATGGCTATCGTTTTTTTAGCAATTTATTAATTTGCATACACCTTGAATACAATTTTCACTATTATCTACTACATCGACAGTAAATGAACTTCCAGCCTGAATAACTTTTTTTTTTCGCTTTTTTCGCTCTTGGACTACCATTCACCATTTGGATTATTCTTTAATCAACACCTTGGATGTCTTGCCTGGAGCTATTTTAGACTTGTTGACTTGGATGAATTGTATAGTTTCACTAAATAGTATGTTTTGGGCCGATATATTTGATGTTGTATATGCATTTATGTATTTTTCTATATATATTTTTTTATATATTTTTCAAAGTTTAATTTTTATTACCTGCAGTAATGTCATTGCGGTAATGGTCCTCTGAGGAGAAGATTTTCTTTGAAAACTCATGAGTTAAGGACTTTTAAGAACTTTGCGTGAACTTTGCGTGAACTTTGCGTGAACTTTGCATTGTAATAAAATTTGATTCGTACCTAATTTTATTCTTTCACTTTATCTATTGATATATATATATATATATATATATATATATATATATATATATATATATATATATATATATATAATAACGTGACAGTTTCCGTGGGCCGAGTGGATATGGCTGACTCTGTGTACCGGGTTCGCGCCTCCCGACCGTCTGAAATTGTTACTTCCCTGCACTGATGAGAGCAATAAGCTTGAAACGCTAGCGTCTGTAGGTATAAATAATTTAATATTTATTTATAAATATTATATATATATAATATATATATATATATATATATATATATATATATATATATATATATATATATATATGTCTGTGTATGTACGTATATATATAAATACGGAGAATACGAACTGCAATCAGATAGAAACGTCTTTAGTGCGAGATAAATTGGATACAAAAAGATTCGTTTATTTTTTTGTCTTAATTTTAGTTTTCTTATAAAATTAATTTAGTGCCTCGTAAGCGTCAGTGTAAAACCGTATTTAAATGAGTACCTTCATGGATATTTATCTCTGCCGAAATGGAGGTTATGTTTTCGTTCGAGTTTCTCATTATGTCTCTTTGTTTGTTCGTTTATGTACAGTCTAGTGCACATATCGCTTGACCAATCGTCACCAAACTTGGTCAAAATATTGGCCATGGTCTAACTTAGAACTGATTTTGTTTGGAGATATCTAGGTCAAAGGTCAAGGCAAAATCCACTGAAAACGTGATAGTCACACTTTTGGCGATTGCTTCCGTTCTGTTTATCGTGGAGCTTCGCTACTTAGCTCATATTGTAGACAATACAATCAAGGCTCATATATGACCTTTTACCTTGGTCTGCATAAGTTCGGTCATAGTCGAAATTCTTACATAATTTCAAGGTCAATTTTTTCCAAATTCCATGCATGGATTTGATGCACTTTAATAACATGAACAACCAAAATTTCAGTCTGATCAGATATTTATCTAAGTCTTTGAGTTATCAATGTTTCCATGGCAGAACTTTAGAAATACTTCATACAATATGGAGAAGTAAGGCCCAGATAAGATTTTGGCCCATCCTTCCGTTGTCAGGCGGAGGTATGCAGTTTTATGGCTGATTTATGTTCTTGTGTAAAGATGTACTAATTATGCAACGGCACATCGTATACATATAGTTTATTGTTTTCGCAGGGTCACAGAACAACTGTTTTGTTTACGAAGAAAATTACATGCATTCTGATGCATGTCATTATATAAGTAAACCCAACTTAATTTAAATCGTTTTTTTTACAAAACATATTTACTGAAGAAGAGAGGAAGTTACGGTTTAGGTTAGGGTTTAGGATTAGGGTTAGGATTAGGCTTAAGCTTCATAATCGTTATTTTCAAGCCGTACTCAAATAATTTTTCTGTTCCATGTTCATATGAATCCCAACATTCGACCCTAAGCGCCCAAGAGCTCAACCTTTTGGGAATACTCTATGTAGCGTAGTTAAGAAGAAGGTTAATGAGCCCCTTATTACACTAAATAATCCCTCAAAGTCTCTATAATTAGAGTAATGAGCAATATGAACAAAGCCAACCCGATACTAGCATGTCTTAAATAAAAGCCGTTATTGAAAGTGAAGGAGCCTTCAATACATAATATTACAGAACAATATAATTATTCTAAAAAACATTTTTCAGTAATAAGACATTATTATCTGTTTTTAAGTGTCATGGTTGTGTATACATGAATCTGTCCTCAAATGCATTTCACATACAATATATATATATATATATATATATATATATATATATATATATATATATATATATGTGTGTGTGTGTGTGTGTGTGTGTGTGTGTGTGTGTGTGTGTGTGTGATAAGAATCGTACATATTTCGAGGTAGGGCGTCGTAGTCAATGGTAAGACGCTGAACTATAGACATCAATATCGAAGGTTCGATCCTTGTCTAAGTTAGCCATGTTGATGACGGCTGTGAGCCAAAACCCCGTGTCCATGGATTACTTTTATGTATGTATAAAATTAATTTTAATATATATATATATATATATATATATATATATATATATATATATATATATAGATACAAATGGTTTCTGAAGGCATTTTGTGGTGATGAAAGATTGGCGTCCAGATGTTGTGCGGACACACGGTGAAAATGTCTCTTTTTAAATCTGAACTTAAAAACTCGAATGACTCGATAATATATATATATATATATATATATCAATATTTATATATATATATATATATAGCGAATAAGAAATAAAAATAACAATATGGAAATATATATTTTATATAATTTGAATTATTTGGACTACTGTTCTCATCTTGAGAGTTATTCTCACATGATGAGAACAGTAGTCCGAATAAATAAAATTATATTAAATTACCAATCCTGATCTCAAAAATTAAGAAACATAAATATATATGTTGTGTCGTCATTTTTAAGGTTCTCAAGAAAATTCTTACTGTACCTCGTCGCCAGTTGTTGTGGGACTTGTAAAGATGCCGCAAGGAAGACACGAACTTTGAGTTTAGAAAAAATAAGTCTATTGAAAAAAGTATAATACAATAGAGAACAAGAGTGGTTGTACATCAGTCCTGACTGCCAATATAGATTATTGTGGTTCCAAAAATGAGAAGCGGGTACCCCCAGTATTTATGGTGAGTGGAATAGTTGAAGTAGTCCGTATAGGAAAGGTACCATAACACTCCCTCCCAAGCCTTACCCCATCAGGAGTCACAGTATCGTTTTCTTTTCTAAGATTGACGCTATTCTGGGACTGCTTGAGGTAGCTGTATGTCAAAAGTGTATTATATGGTAACCATAAAATCTTCCCGGGAAGTGCTGTCAGTGTCTTCCGATAGTCATTACTTAATTTGATTTAGGTCTCTCTTATGAAAGAATTGAGGGCCTCTATCAAATTCAGATTTGATATCCTCCAACTTTTTAATTCTAGACTTCTTATTTTGGAGTACATTTTTAAAATTTGGAAAAATGTCTTCGACATTCAACTTTTAAGACCAGATATCCTATCTTTCATAGTATAGCTCTTCTTGGAGATCTTTGAGTTGCAACCTTAGCGATTCCAGCTGTGGAACCATGAGATCACTCTCTTTAACTTTCAACTGGTTATCCAAAGAATTTGACTTAATTTCTTTCAGTTTGGTGTTAGCTATTTTCAGCGTGAATTTTGTGTCCTTATGTGCTTTAATTTCTGCTGACAATTTATTTGAGTTCATTTTATACGATTTTAATTATTTGAAACAAATTCCTTCTTCTGTTTTCTTTTCTGACTCGGTCGTCAGATTTTTTTATTTTTGGGACAAAAGTGTTGGTTGGTAACCCCACTACGTTGAACCGCTGCATTAAGTCTGTGCCAAATAAATTGTTGTTATTTTTTAATACGCACATTTTTACTTGTTTGTTTGTTCAAAGTAATGTCGGTAATAATTTCACCCTCGAATTTTATTTTTTCACCAGTCACCGTTCTGGCTATTTTGTTGGTTCTTGGTCGGTTTTTCCAACCTTCTACATGTATGCATGTTGATAATCGACACGTCTGAACAAGTATCAAATTGTAATTTTACATTTTTATTCAGGATTTTTACCTGTAAATATTTTCTTATAATTCTATCGTCCTGTCCGTTCGTTTGTGTGGGTTTTACCCGAGTTTTATTTCCTCTATTCGTTCTGCAATGTGAACTCTTGTGTCCAACCTTATTACAAGTTTCACAGGTTTTAAAAAGGTATGGGCAATCCGTTACCCAATGGAGGGATCCACAACGGAAACATGGGCTCGGCCGTAATTTATCCTCTTTTTTTATTGGGTTGGCTTGTTTTGAGTAGACGCCTTAAAATAATCCCTCTTTTTGTTTTCAGTTGTTTTTGAAGGAGTGTTGAATTGTGATTTGCGACGTACCCAGTGGCGGCTAAGATTAGTGGGAGTGCTGCTTCAAAAAAGTTCTACTCATTGTTTTTATATTGTGTAAAAGGAAAACAAACATATAAACAATTATACATATGCATGCATATAAAAATACATAAACTTAATAGAATCCTAAATAAACTAAATATTTTTATTTACTTGATACATTCATTTGAAAATTAACTCCATTTTTCTTATTTCAATTTACGAGAAAAGATTAATAATTTTCTCCCTGACCTCTGAATGACTTCTGAGGAATGTTTTGTTTTCAATTGAACACAGCAAGTGGATTTAGTCTTTCCGAACTCATAGTTGTTCTTCGAAAAGTGTTTTTTATTCTTTTCAAGGTTGAAAAGCAGCGTTCTGCTTCTGATGTAGTCATAGGAATTGTCAAGAGGATTTTTATCAGTTTTGTGATTTCACTAAGAACATCATCTAAATTATTTTCCAAGATAAATTTCAGGAGCTCAAATTAATTTGCAATATTCATGAATATCTGACCTACTATAGAATATTTGTAGCTCAGTTTCAAGCTTTTCTTTGTCAATCATGGGATATGCTTCAATGGTCACTAGTATCTCTTCTGTAGGAAGTTCATTCTTAAAACTAGCGAAGCTTTTCTTGTTGAACAATTTAGCAGCTACTAAATGTTTAGTGGAAGAATATCTGTCCATTATATCAACACATATACAGTCACCCACTTCTTTAGCTTCTGCCTTGAGAGTCTGTGAAGGATTCTCACAATATTTTGAGTTTCTTATTTCTAAAATAGCAGTCTTGAAATTTGTTATGGATTCATTGACTTTATACACACTTATTTCTCGAGATTGCATTTTGTTGTAAATAATTTCAACATGAGACAATTTGATGAAAAGCTCTAACCAAAACATGAAATTATCATCATTCAAGTATTTCAGAATTCCTGTTGCTTCTGCAATGCTTTGATCTACATGTGACGTTGACTGAATTTCAGTAAGGCAGTTTTATAAAGGTTGAACATTTTCATGAACTCTGTTTATTGTCCGTATGTTGAAGTTCCACCTTGTAGTGGATGGACGTGGAATGCTTACATCCATATATTTCTTGAGAATGGACACACGTTGTGGTGATCTTGAAAAGAAAGTTGGAATAGCCAAAATGTTAGAAAAAATATTCTTGCATTTCGTGTAATGCTTGCTGCATTTCTCATTATTAAATTACGTTGATGTGCATAACAGTGAATGAAATGTGCATTACAATAAACTGCTTTTATTTTTGCTTGAACTCCAGCTTTTTTGCCTTTCATGAAATTTGCGCCATCAAATGTCTGAGCTATCAGTTTTTGGTCATTTCCTTGATGATTATGCCTAATTGTTCTAGAATACGTTTTGATATGGCATCAGTGGTTTGGTTTTCTGGAATAAAGAACCCCCAAAAGCGTTCAAATATTTCTCCATCTAAAACGTACCGTAGAACAATGACCATTTGTGTGTGTTCAGACACATCTGTTGCGTCATCAGCCATGACAGCTACAAAGGAAGCTTTGCTAATTTCTGCCCTTATCTCCTCATGGTATATTTGTAGAAGGCAGTCAAATATGTCATTCTGAATGGTCTTAGAAACACCTTTGAAGACCGTACTGGTTTCTAAGTGATTCTTTAAATCTGGATCTAATTTAGATGCAAAATTTATTAATCCTCTAAATACACCTGGATTTATTGAATCATCTTTTTCATCATGTCCTCGTAAGGAAGTTTCAAAGTGGCCACGAATGAAAATACAATCGATTATTTTTTATAAAATTTCACGGTTCTTCTTAACCTTTATGTTATGATGATTGATTGAAAGTTTGTGTGCCTCACTAAGTTTCTCCTTAATATTTACGGTTCCTAAAATTGACAGTGAAACCACATTGTCAACATGATTCTTTGATTTCTCATGTTTTTCAGTTCTATCTTTGATTTTGCTTATAGTTCTAAAACCATCTTTTGTCGATGTTACATCACCTCCAAACAGCAAACACAGGAAGCAGAACAGTACATGTTTTACTTCACAGCCGCAAAGCCAACTTTTCCGTTGATACCATTCAGAATTAAAACTACGAATAT
Organism: Sepiola atlantica; assembly: GCA_963556195.1. NCBI lineage: Eukaryota > Metazoa > Mollusca > Cephalopoda > Sepiida > Sepiolidae > Sepiola > Sepiola atlantica. The sequence goes on along the minus strand of OY744532.1, from coordinate 7,288,037 downwards.
ATATTTTGTTCTTGCTAATGCCTGGCTGAGATATTTGAATGTCAGGTGTTGAACGGCCTCTTTTTTTAACTTCAACTTTCTCATGGAGAGAGACAGCTGTGAAAACTGAAGTTGGTGAAGTTCACTTACAGTCACAGAACTTATTTCTTGGAGACCATGCTTAAATTTTCTGTAAAGTAAAAGTAAAAAAATAATAATGCATCTGTATAGCGTGGCTTTTGATATAAATTGTGTTGGGAAAGGTAGGTACAAGGTAGTCTATGAGTAGAATATCAGTGATGGGACGATCTAATATTTTCCCCGATTCGGATACAATTACTCATTCTGTTCTAAATTCCCGATTCCTATAACGAAAGCGCCCGAAAGAATGCAGCCACAGCATAAAAAGTAATCACCTGCTCAACTACCGACCCCTATTTAAAGGGGTCATTAAATGGCGTAAAATTAAGTTCGTTTATATAAAATTTGTCCGATATTTTTAGCTTTTCCTATCGCAAACTTTTTCCTGAAAAGAACAAAACTGATTCATGCATAGAATGTATCTCCCATCACAAAAGAAAATTGGTTATCTGCACTAAAAAGTTAGAATGGCCTGGAAATGGTGGATCATTTTATGTTAAAATTATATTTTTAGTTTTACCACCCGGACTTAGGGTTAGTAGTAAAAAGGGTGCCTGTGTTTTTTAATGATGTAATCTTTAAAAGAAGGCAGTATTTACAAAGTACCGGAAAAATGTTTTAAATGAAATTAAAAACATTTTATCAAGAAAAGAAAATACAGACAAAGAGTTATTGATAATTGTAAAAAAATTAAATATAAAAAGATTTTTTTTAATTTAAAATGTTTGCGTCGGTGGGCTTTTGTCCGTTTCTGGATTATTTTGGTGGGCTTTTGTCCGGT
>OY744532.1:7274636-7282136 GCA_963556195.1 Sepiola atlantica | reverse complement strand
ATCTAAGGTTAAGATCGAATTCTAATTCTGCCTAATGAGATCCCAGTTTATAATAACTGTTGATCGATAACATCGACATGCCAGTGTAGCAGATTTTGTACATGTCTGTGTAAATAAAATTAATCATATATAAAAGCTCTATTTTATATTGAGCATTTTTCATAAACCCGGTTGAAATTCTTTGGATTACTACCCTGTGGATGTTTACCTGGATTATTATATATATATATATATATATATATATATATATATATATATATATATATATATATATATATATATATATATATATACATGAATATTTAGGCAGCAAATCATTATTTATGCATGCTTCATTGAATACTACGGAGTTTTCTCTTTTTGTTATCTTCTCGGTGCGGTGAGCTATATTTCTGGTTTCGTGTGGTAGTTTGAACATCATGGCTTCTAGCGTTGTTTCGTCGGCCACCAGTCAAGCGCTTTCGATCTCACGATCGTCATCAAGGGCTTGTGTCTTATTTTTCCTCTTTGTGCTTTTATCCTTTTTATAGTTTTTTTTTTTTTTCATTATTATTTCTATATATTTTTTTATTTAAAATTTTAATTATGGAATACGGATAGAACGTTAATGCCAATATTAAATGATATTTTATTAATGTTGAGTTGCAGTTTTTTTGTAATGTATAGGGTTTCGAGGATTTTAAATCTGTATGCACAATTATTTTTATGGATGATTTTAGTGTCTATTATTAGTAGTTTCCTGATTGTATAGATTCTTGTGTGAGGTGATATGTTGTTGAGTAGGGCTTGTATCGTTTAGTTGGTACGTAAGAGGATTGTTGTCGCGTGTCCAACATAGGTGCTGTATTTGTCCGTTTGCGCATTGTGGAAACATTCCTCGAATGGGTATTGGAACAACTACAGAACGTTTCTTTGGCTTAGGGATAAGTTAGTTGTGCTATTGTTTTTGATTATTAAGTTAGAGGTCTTGAATTTTGTTTAGTAAATTGTTAATTTGATTTTTTGTTGTCGTTCAATAGTATCTGTTTATTATGTTAGTTATAGCTTTTTCATCGAGTTTGTAGTTAGGGTGCATTTATTTTTGTAATATATCATTTTTATTGTGTCTTTTATTCTGATTATTTTGGTATAGATAGGTTAGATATAGTTTTATTTGTTGGTCAACGATTCTATTAGGGAAATTGCTATTAATTAGGGTTTATTTTATGTAGGTTAGTACTTCGTAGAATATTTTTTTGTCGATAGAAGATATTGTGTGCGCGCGGTGGACGAGATTTTTATGAAAGCGATGTTCTATTTGTTGGACATTCGCTGTAGTAGCTGATCAGATTGGAATTATTATTTGTGGGTGTTTTTGTATGTGGATATCGTGTATTGAATCGGATTACTGGAGTCGATTATTACATCTAGGAATGGGGTTTTGTTGTTAGTATTTTAGAGTCGATTATTACATCTAGGAAGGGGGTTTTGTTGTTAGTATTTTAGAGTTGATTATTACATCTAGGAAGGGGGGTGTTATTAGTATTTAGTTCATGTGTGAGGACGAGTACTGAGTAGGTTTCTACATGTCACACATAGAAAATAAAATCTTCCCTAACTTAATAAACAAACCTCCTTTATACACCAGATACATTGACGATATCCTCATTGCCACCGAATCCGTAGACAATATAACCAAACTCCAACAAACCCTAGAGACCCACTCAGTACTCACTTTCACACATCAACTAAATACTAACAACAAAATCATCTTCCTTGTTTAATTTAATTTCGGAATATATACGATTATGGGGGTCTATTACCATTTTAAATAAAACGAACACTAATATCACGATAGTGTTGTACCCCTCCCGATCAAAACGATAATACTTATTCAGAAAATATTATAGAGTAGAAATCTGTGTTCGAATCTTCATAAAATGTCACCCAATATATTTTTTACCCATAGGTGCATTTACTTGTAGGGTCTGCCCCTTTTGCTCCCCTCGCAAATCATCAAACATATCTTATTACACTCCTTTTTGCATCTACTATGTTCCAAATTTCATAAAGATCGGTGTAATAGTTTTACTTCCTACAGATTTACAAACAAACGAACGTTCATCTTAAATATACAGATATACTAGTAGAATACCCGTTCCAGACCGGCTATTGTTCTAGTATAGCAGTACTCACCGAGCAGAACAGTTTTGCACCACTTTTATGTTTACTTGCGAAGATTGAAATCAAGCTTTAAAACCTTATATGTAGAATTCTTATTTCAATTTTGATTAAAATCTATTAAATGATATCGATTCAAGAAGTATTTCTACAATATGAAGATTAAGTTGAAGGGGTCTTAAGACGAAATTGAAGTTCAGGGAATCTTGTTTAATTTGTATCTAATAATTATGGATTAAGTTTAATGCAAATCGGAAATATGTGAATTTTTAGATGTGAGATTTTGCCTATATTATGTCGCCTAAAAACCTTTAAAATTCTCAAAAATAAATGAAATTTTTGTTATTTTTATTAATTGATGTGTAATTGTAATGTTTAAAACATCATCAAAATCACTAATGTTTTTGTCAGCTTCCTTTCTCATCTTTACATATGAATAAATTAAACTAAATGTAGCCTACATTGCGACCACGTACGTCTCGCAGCTGTGTTCCAAATTTCATCGTGATCGGTTAATTAGTTTAGGAGTCTTCCTCATATAAATATTATATATATATATATATATACATATGTATATATATACATATATATATACATATATATGTATATATATATATGTATATATATATACAAATATATATATATATATGTATATATATATACAAATATATATATATATATGTATATATATATACAAATATATATATATATATATATATATATATATATATATATATATATACAAATATATATATATATATATATATATATATATATATACAGGGTGGGCCAAAATAAGGGTCCTATCTTTAAATTTGAATAACTTCCACAAAATAAAAGTTAAACTCACCAAACTTTATGTGTGTGTAGACTGACCCTTCCGAAATTTTTTGAAATAAACAAAACAAATTTTAGCCGAAAAACACTTCTTAAAACTTACAAAAACTAAAGTATTGTTTTTTACACTGTTTTGAGTTTTTTAAGCAAACATAATGTTTTCTAAATGGGCGCCGTTGGCGGCTTCACACTCTTCGGCTCTTTTTAAAACATTTTCCATAACAGTTTGCAACATCTGAGGACTTATGGCTCTTATTTCTGCTTCAATATTTGCTTTCAGTTCCTCAATATTGTTTGGCTTATTGGCATAAACCTTTTCTTTGAGGTAACCCTATAAGAAGAAGTCAGGAGCTGTAAGGTCGGGTGATCGTGGAGGCCATTGAATTTCGCAACTGCGAGAGATAATCTGATTTCCAAATATACCCTGTAAAAGTGTAAGGGTATCTCTCGCAGTGTGTGCTGTGGCTCCATCCTGTTGGAACCACATCCTGTCAGGTTTGGCGGCAACCCACGGTTGCAAGAAATTTTGCAGCATTTCTCGGTAGCGGTCACCCGTTACTGTTACCTGATTTCCGGCATCGTCTTCAAAGAAATAGGGGCCAATTATCTCTTCAGCAGTAACGCCACACCACACCGTGCACTTGAGTGGATGTAATGTGTGCTGCTGAATTATCCTTGGGTTCTCCGTACCCCATATTCGGCAATTTTGTTTATTGATGAACTCATCAAGATGAAAATGGGCTTCATCCGACATTATTAGTTTTTTGAGAAAATCGGGATCATCATTGGCCAAATCCTGGAGTCGCATAGCGTACTCAAGTCTTTTTTCATTATCTTGAGGTTGAAGTTCTTGAACTAGCTGCACTTTATATGGAAAATATCCTCTTTCTCTTAGCATTCTCCGAAGTGAGCTTCGAGAAATGCCAAGTTCTTTTGATCTCCTCCTTGTGGATGTGGATGCATCCTCCTCCAAACTTCTCTCCAATTCCTCGAAATTTTGGGCTGTTCGTACAGTACTAGGCCTACCACTTCTCGCCATGTCGGATATTCCTTGTTGGTCCCTAAAACGAGCAATAATTCCTCGGATTGCTTTTGCCGAAGGAGAGTTTCTGGTGTTGTAATGACGCCGATAGATGAGTTGAGTCTCCGAAATCGACTCATTGGATTTAAAGTACCACTCTATTATGAGGGTACGTTCCTTAGGGCCAATACGGCTCATGCTTGCTTCGGAAGGGGTCTTTTACTTATTCTAAAAAAAAAAAAAATCAATAAATAAAAAAGTTATGAATTTTTAAAAATAGGACCCTTATTTTGGCCCACCCTGTATATATATATATATATATATTTGTTTGACAAAAACTCAGTTTTATCATAAGATACTATTTATATTGGTTTGATTGTAAAGTAGAGTTTTCTAGACTGTCAATTTAGGATTTTTATTGCTTTATTAAACTTACAATAAGACGAATAAACACACCTATCTTTGATATTTTCAGGTTTATTTTTAGGGGCTTGCGTTCGTTGTATAAATGTTATGCATGCTTCTACGTGTGATAGGTTGAGTTGGGTTTATTTATACTGATATATATTTACATACTTAATTGTATGCATGCATATATATATATCTTCCACTTTATGTATGCTTTTCCTGGCTAGTTTCTCTGTCTTCTGCCCTCTTAGCGCCTTCACCCCCTCCGCCTACCGCCCCCATATACTAGCTCGGTAAGTGCGAAAAGGAAAAAAGAAAAAGAAAATAAATAAAAAGAAAAAAGAATAAGAAAAAAGAAATAAAGAAGAATATGTCACCTACTTGTCAAATCATATTTCAATGTCGCTAAAAAAAAAAAATTGTTTAATTCTCATATGGTTCAATCGGATCATCTTTTCCTTCTCCCATGTTTGTGCCTTCAAAATAAAATTGTTTCCAAATCTTCACTTTTTCTGAAGACCTTCGTTAACACGAACGAAACCGGTCAAATTTCTTGTTTTTGTTTTTCTCCTGCATTTCAATCTGTTTTCCGTTTGTCTTCTTTTACACATTTTGTCCACCACGGCATTTCATTTTCATGACTTATCGTTCACCTTACCCCATATATATATATATATATATATATATATATACATATATATATACATATATATGTATACATATATATATATATACATATATATATATATACATATATATATACATATATATATATACATATATATACATACATATATATACATATATACATATATACATATATATATACATACATATATATACATATATATATATATACATATATATATACATACATATATATACATATATACATATATATATATATATACATATATATATACATACATATATATACATATATACATATATATATATATATATACATATATATATACATATATACATATATATATATATATATATATATATATATATACGAATATTAACCATGTTTCCTTTGATAACAGAGCAATTGATCGTGATGAATGGAGGAGGGCATGCTATAATAGCATCAGGAATAATGCAGAATCGAAAATTGTCGAACTTCGTGAAACTAGAAAAAGAAACAAAATATCTGCCGCTGTTCCAGTCATATACTCAAACGATTTAGACTATTGTACAATCTGTGGACTTCTCTGCAAATCACTCACAGGGCTGAAGAGTCATTTGCGACTCAAACATATGGTTCAATAAACAACGACGGAAGAGTCCATCATTATATATATATATATATATATATATATATATATATATATATATATATATATATATATATATATCAAATATGAAACTAAAAGTAAACTTTTAGTAGATAGAACCTATAGTGAAATTGTTTACGCTCAATATACGAGATAGAGCAATTATAAAGATAGATGAACGAAGATTGATAAACATGTACGAATGTCCAGATTTATTTCAAACTTCAATTTTCCAATGCAAGGCATATTCTTATCATCAGAGGAATTATATAGATAGATAAGTTGGCAGTGGAAAAGCCAAAATTCAACATTTTGGCCTCGTCTTTAACTAAAGGATTTCTTCTTAGAATTGCTTAAATATTTAACTACCCAGGAAGTATTTTTAAAATGGATCGATTTCTCATATTAATTCCGATTAAATACGCTCCACCTACGATTTGAACTCAACATCTCACTATTGGAGTTACTTCATTTTTGAACGCTTTTCCATGCTGCCTTCACGAAAAACTTTTCTTCTTCATCTAAATCTCCTTTCATTGGAAACCTTATCAACGGACAATTACCAACTGGACAAACCCCATATCTTTTTTATACACGAACTTTTTTTTCACTCTCCATTTCTTAATATTTTTTCAAATGTTGAATTTTGGCTTTTCCACTGCCAACTTATCTATCTATATAATTCCTCTGATGATAAGATTTCGATCTTTGAAAAGCCTTGGCTTAAGGAAAGAATAATAAACATAATCTTATTACAGAATATACTTTGCCTTGAACAATTGAAGTTTGAAATAAATCTGGACATTCGTACATGTTTATCACTCTTCTTTCATCTATCTTTATATATATATATATATATATATATATATATATATATATATATATATATATATCGTGAGAGAGAGAGATGAATGACAGTCACTAATAATGTGTCGGAAACCAGGGAGGGGTTCCTCCTGCAAGGGTGATCAAAAACCCTGATGGTGATTGTGATTGTGATGGTGATTGTGATGGTGATGGTGATAGATCAATTTTGGCAACATTCTTTCATTTAAGCAAACATTGTTAAACATAACAAAATTCGTTTGCTTGATTATACCTTTTTTATTTCTTCAACTTTTCTAATGATCATTTTTGTGTCAAAATCAAAAAATATATATGTTCCAGACTAAGGCCAATAGGCATCTCCTGTCTTTGCGATAATCATATATTGTCCTTGTTAGCTCCTTACGTCAAGTGGCTTCATGCTTTGTCTGGAGCTATTTCCATTTAAAAAAAATGTTCTTAATGTATCATGAACGTTTTCAATTCTTCGTCGAATCATCTTCAGGTAACACAAATAAATGAACAAAAAAGATGGAGAGAAGAAGGGGACGTCTTGGCTCTGATCAGTCTTATAAAGTATCCATGTAGCTGCATCTCTTTCGATTTCTTTTTCTTTTTTCACCCTTTTGGGTCCTGTTCCGTGGTTATCAAGGTTGTTCTTTTTAGAGCTGCATTCGAGCGATGGTCAGCCTTTCTGTAGTTTGGTTTATAGATTTTTCTAGTTCTTGTTTTCGCTCATCCACAGTCTTCTACACTTACCGGTTCTCTTGCACTTCTCTCCTTTTATTTTAGCTGTTCAGTGCCATTCTTCAGGTGTAGGGCATTGTACGTAGTCATTAGTTTTCAAGTCTTTTGGTCCAGTTGCAAAAGATCTTCTTTTGTTCAGTCTATTCAGGGTAAAGAATTTCTTATTATGGATACTGTCCAGGTATTTATTTCTTTTTATCAGATTTCTGCTATATAATTTGG
>OY744532.1:7167136-7262136 GCA_963556195.1 Sepiola atlantica | reverse complement strand
CCCCTTCTTTTTCTCTTTCTAAGCAGTTTCTGATGGGCTTAAGATTGTCAAAGGGAAATGGCTGAGAAGTAGAACGCCATCAACAGTGTGTTAAGCATTTACCCATGTTTATAATTTCGCTTATTTTATGATCAAATGAACAAATATCAAACAGTCACATTGTTAGCAAATGAATGATAAAGCGAAACCTATGGTTTTATGTCAGCCAAATTACATCTAAATAAAAGATTAACCCCTTCCACCCGCCCCGCCATGTAATGAGGAAGAAAAGAAAATTCAACAGCCTTTCCTTGTTGCAACTCCAGTGGTTGTCATCAGGTCCTAAGTAATATAATTTAATCTACAAAGAGCCATGAAAAGAAACCCCGTTTCATGGGAAGTATTTTTGAAATTCATATTCTCTAAGTTTTATTTTTAACCCTTTTTGTGTTTGTTCTCAGTATTCAAGCGTGCTTTATTTTAGATTTAAATAAAATATTGTTTTCCTTTGTTCATTGTACACCCTCCAAAAGAAAATGAAAGCCCAACAGGAAAAACATTTATTTTAGCAATTTCATAGAGTTAACATCGTTTAGGTTTTTAAACTTTATCTAGTATTATCATTAATTTTTGAAAGACAATGTTATCTGTTTAATAATGCTGTACTATTATTATCTATGTATGTATGTGTGTGTGTGTGATTGCCTCTCAGGTTTGTGGACACCCAAACCGATAAACATAAAAAGCTGATATTTGAAAGAATTATCTTCTTCCTGGATAGATTGATTAAATAGGGTTTACACCATAACGTATTTTTAAAAAAAAACGTTACCGGTCTATCTTTTTAGTAGACTTCATCTACTTCATAAAGTTGGTTATGTCTTTCAAACCTAGGCATGACAAAACAACGAACATTATATTTAAAACTTATGATTGACAGAGTAACGATAATTCTATTTAATAACTTATGATTGACAGAGAAATGATAATTTTATTTAAAACTAACCCATGACAGAGCAATGAGACTCCTATTTAAAACTAACCCATGACAGAGCAACGATGATTCTATTTAAAACTAACCCATGACAGAGCAACGATAGTTCTATTTAAAAACTTATGCGTGACAGAGCAACGATACTTCTATTTAAAAACTTATGCGTGACAGAGCAACGATAGTTCGATTTAAAAACTTATGCGTGACAGAGCAACGATACTTCTATTTAAAAACTTATGCGTGACAGAGCAACGATGATTCTATTTAAAAACTTATGCGTGACAGATCAACAATAGTTCTATTTAAAAACTTATACATGACAGAGCAACGATAGTTCTATTTAAAAACTCAATCGTGACAGAGCAACGATGAGTCTATTTAAAAACTTATGCGTGACAGAGCAACGATACTTCTATTTAAAAACTTATGCGGGACAGAGCAACGATACTTCTATTTAAAAACTTATGCGTGACAGAGCAACGATACTTCTATTTAAAAACTTATGCGTGACAGAGCAACGATACTTCTATTTAAAAACTTATGCGGGACAGAGCAACGATACTTCTATTTAAAAACTTATGTGTGACAGAGCAACGATGATTCTATTTAAAAACATGCATAACAGAGCAACGATAATTCTATTTAAAACTTACGTTTGACAAAACAACGAAAATGCTATTTTAAACTTAAGCAAGGTGCGTGTCAGGACATGCACAGACAACTTTGGTAGGAATGTCCATCTCATCTAAACCCATAACTTTAGTTATGTAATCTGTTTTCAAACGGTTTTTACAAGTTTTAAGGGATCTTTTTTTAATATTTGGGGGTCTGATCATTTACACTTTAGAATGGTTCCAAGTAGGTCGAATTATTAAGGGCTTATCTTAGAACAGATATTCTAACTAGTGTGATATAGTCATCAAAGTACACACACACACACACACACATACAAACACAAATAAAATAGAAAGAAAAACCTATTTGCTGTCAGACATTTTTTTTATTAAAAGAAAAGATTTTATCGTTGATATTAAATCTATTTTCATTATATAATTCTAAATGTTCTACCTCAGACTTTTAAAATGTTTTATTTTATTTTATTTTATTTTATTTTTCAAGCTTTTATTGTTTGTTTGTTTGTTTGTTTTTTTTTTGTTAATTTTTTCATATTTTGATTGTTTATTCGTATTTCGCTTTCTTTTTTCCCTTCTTCATTTTATCACTTTTTTGCTGTCTGCTTCTGTCTCTCTTTTTTTCCTATCTTTTTTTCGCTCCACCTTTTCAAACCATCGTTTCATTATCATCATCTTCTTCCTCTTCCTTCCCCTCCCCCTTTTTTCGCAACTTTTCACCTCGCACACTTCCTCTCGTGTTCGCTCCCAAGCACGCCTTGTCTGAGCGCCGAGCTCTGATCAAGTAAAGAATAGAATTACACAAAACGAAAAGATTAGTTTCGCAAATTATGGCGTTTCTACCCTTGCGTAACCCGTCTTGACATTTCTTGTTTTCAACACACCCTTTTTTCCCACATGATGTAAGAAGAATACCGCAGCCTCCGCCAAGGCTTGCGAACAGCGGAACGTTTCCAACTGCAATTACGGCCCTTTACAAATAGAAACAAAAAGCGGATCCGCTTTGAGGGCTAATCGTTGGAGATACGTCCAAGCTGCCCTACGATAGGCTCTGTCCGTCGGTCGCTCTGTTGCGTTTTACTGAGAAACAGCATTTCCATCGCTAAACGCGCAGATTCAATGAACATGTTATTTCAAATAATATTAAAATATTTATATTAGAGATTATGAATACCGGTCAGTTTGTCACGTCACGCTTAAGTTTGAAATAGCATTTGCGGTGGTCAAATCATGTTTTAGCGGAGACTTTGTAAATGATACACTGGTATTTTTTTATCTACTTCATAAATTATATTATGCCTTTCCAACTTAAAACGTGACAGAACAATAAGAGCTATACTGATAATTTACGCTCGAAATAGAAGCGATAATTCTATTTAAAAATTATGCGTGACAGATAAAAGCTAATTCTTCTTATAAACTGATCCTTGATAGAGCAACGATGATTCTATTTAAAACTCACTCTTACGGGGTTAACTACAATTCTATTTGAAACTGACCATTAGAGGATCAACGAGAATTCTATTTAAAACTGGCCTTTGGGGATAAACGAGAATTCTATTTAAAATTGACCATTGGAGGATGAAATAGAATTTTATTTAAACCTGGCCTTTGGAGGATCAACGAGAATTCTATTTAAAACTGACCATTGGAGGATCAACGAGAATTCTATTTAAAACTGACCATTTGAGGATCAACGAGAATTCTATTTAAAACTGACCATTGGAGGATCAACGAGAATTCTATTTAAAATTGACCATTGGAGGATCAACGAAAATTCTATTTAAAACTGGCCTTTGAAGGATCAACGAAAATTCTATTTACAACTGATCCTTTCAGGGTAAAGGAGAATTCTATTTAAAACTTACCATTGAAGAATCAACGAGAATTCTATTTAAACTGACCCTTGGCTGATCAATGTTAATTCTATTTAAAACTGAGACTTGGAATATAAAAAGGAATTATATTAAAAATAACCCTTAGAGGAGCAAAGAGAATTCTATTAAAAACGGACTTTCGGATGATTGTAAGTGAATTCTATTTAAAACTAACCCTTATAGGATCAACGAAAATGTTATGTAATAATAAACCTTGACGGATCAACGAGAATTCTATTTAAAACTGATCCTTCCTGAATCAACGAGAATTTATTTAAAACTGACCCTTAGAGGATGAAATATAATTTTATTTAAAACTGACCCTTGGAGAATAAACGAGAATTCTTTTTTTAAAACTGACCATTGGGAGATCAACAAGAATTCTATTGTAAATTGACCATTGGAGGATAACAAATAAGAAACTACCGCCGCCTGAAATAAATTCGGTAATACATCCTCCATTGGAAATAAAAAGTCAGCGGTTGCTGTTTTTCGTTTAGGTCATCAGAAAGGATAATAAATTATATATGTAAAATTAAATTACTGACGTAATTCTATGATTTCATATGAATATTAGTGCGAACACTGAGGAAGCATACTTTTCCGTCATTTTTGACGTGGGGGGGTCGAAACCGATGGTATATCAAACAGACATTGTAATGTATATATTTCTTAATAAAATACTATATATATATATATATATATATATATATATATATATATATATATATATATATACGATAGCGGGACTCCCGCGTCCTGAAGTTGCTCGAGAATATTTAAGAGAATATTCAGGAACTCAATAAACTCCTGCTCCCACGCCTTGGACCCCATATTACTATTTTTATTATTATTTGTTACTTTTTATAATTATATATTTTCAAATTATAAATAAAAGCAAATACAACGTCTTCTTTACTGTTTATGGATGTCCGGTGCCAACGCAGACCCCACGATATTACCGTAAAACTCCAACAAAAAGATTAAAAATTAAAATAAAATAATAAAAAATTCAAAATATAAATCTGAAAATCTCAAATCGAATTTTAAAAAAGTGATTTTTCATTAAAATTCGTTTTCGCCGCGTGTTCGTAATTTATTCAGAGGAAAAATTGAAACATTGATGCTTGATGACGTTTAAAGCTGACCTAGAATCCAACCTGTGCCCCCCTCCCCCCGTGTTTACAGAGTTCCCCGTTAGAACAGTGAGTAGTTTGAGATGACGTAAGCGTTGAGTTCAAATCGTCAGGCTTGGTCGACCTTCGTGAGGGACGCAGTGAACGCTGTTTCAAGAACAAGCAAGTAACAACTTTATGACAAAAAAAAATAGATGATCGCCAATCTCGTGGACACTTATCTAAAATACATTACGATTGTTTACAAAATCTTGGCGTTATTAATGTCGAAGATGCATTTCAGTACATAAATTATTTTGTATTTCCAAATAATAAAAACAATCAGATTATCAAATACATTATCGGTTGAAAATCGATTACACGCCAAGTTGTGTTAACGTACATTCCGAAATTCGATCATAACGAGAATGTCGAGTTTTATGTAAATCTTTAAATATGTAAAGAAAATGTAAAATTACTGTTGTGGTTGCAAGGTTGAACAATAATTAGTGAGGAATACAATGAAGACGCAAACAACAAGGAGAATGCAATAATAAGTGTATTAAAGAAAAGGTATAGTTACAGTATGTACAAATGAAGGTGTCGAGTCAGAGAGTCTTGGTGGGAGGACATGTACGCTCTTCGGCGTCACTTCCGGTGGCATTTAGGTAACACACCCTAAGGCCAACCTAGGCTTGCCATTTATAGTGTAACGTTATTCGTATATGCAAATGAGTGGTTACCACCACAACAATTACTTTATGTAAAAAGTAATTCTGGCTAAATCCTATTTTAGTTACTCAAATTAGTGAGAGATATCAAAACATTACTTAAGCATAACCTTTTTTTATTTCAATTTTCTTTTCTGCTGAGGATGTGCCATCTTACCGGATGCCAGACATTCACCCACTATTTAAGAGACTTTAACAGAGAGATCTTTTTAAGATTCTAACAGTCCCTTTAAGCGCAATTATTTGTATCTTTTTTTGTAATTGGTTCACCAGATATATTCGCTAGCTATTTAAAAAAAAATATTTTTCATTCCCTCAGTGGTTCCTATGATTACTCAAATGATGAAGATCTTCCGAAGATTCCAATTTCTTTTCATGGCGTACATGAAACCTCCCCCCTCTCTGTCCTTTTTAAGCCAGCATCATTAGATAGACTGACTTAAACTAGGGTAGCTACTTTCTCGCTGTTGTCCCATATCACTATGTCAGATTTAACAGCTACGTTTTTAAGTATGTAGCTGTAGGGATTATATAGTTATAGTGGGTAGTTTATGGCTTATTTCCAACAGTTCTTTCTTGTATATGTTCTCATGACTTGCTATGACACTGAATATTATTTTTTTACACCTGGTCCAGTGGAGATATTTACACATTCATTGTATAGTCGCTGTCACTCAGTAGAACCTTAAAACAGGATGTTAGGTGGCTCACACTCTTTTCTTCTGTGTGGCAGAACCTGTACTTGTTGTATTGAACCCACTCATCTTCTTAGTCTTATTAAACGTATTGGTCATCAAGCCTTTATCTTGGACAGCCATAAGTATCCTCTCCTGGTGATAGTTGAGCGATCCTCTTTTGAGCCAGTCTACAAAGCCTTTTTTATCGATATATTTCTGGGGTAGTTCATCCAGAAAATATTTTGCACATTGTTGGTTGGCCTATTCTTCCAGTTTTCTACTATGGAAGGTTTTGGTGTATTTCTGGCGACTCTTTTCGGCTATTTCCGTGAAATGCTTGTTTGGTGTTTCTGTCTCATTCATAAAACAATCTTATTCAAAATGTTTGGCCAGTTTTTTATGAAGGTTATTCTACTGGCTCGTTTCTTGATGTCGATGTCCCATAATAAGGTGTGGGTTCTGTGAGCGCATCAAAAATTGGTCAGTGTACACAGTAGTGGCTCAATGTTGATGATCAATTTCTGAGAGACCCATATCTCCTGCTCCTCCGGGCAGATACAGCCTTCGTAGACACTGGTTTCTGTACATTTCTCTGTACAGTGTCAACCCTTTTCTTGTTTTAGTGTCTACTCTGTTTGTTTTTGTTTTTTTGTTTTTTTAACATAGTTCATCCCAAACAAGGCAAGTTGCAACTGTAGACATAAGGGGCTACTGAGAATTAGGGTGAAAGTGTTGGGGGTCATCCTAAATTGGGAGCTGTTAACATTAGCTTTAAAATTTTGCATGTCGGTACAGTCGGGGAAACACGGAGCAGGGAGGAAGTGGCAAAGGCTCGCATCACGAGGAAATAAGCTATTGGAGTAGTAGGCTCTTCGGAATCTGGGGACCTCCACAGTGAATAGATGAGATTTAGCTGTTTGCCTGGTTAGTCGAGTGTATTCATTTTATTTATGCAGCATGTTCATCGGAGTACATTCCATTGAATAACTTGCAAAACAAGCACTAGGACGCAACATTGTAGCGATGGGACAGGGGCTGGAGCATGGCGGATGGTGAGAGACCTATTAGATTAGAAACTCTTTTCTGGATCTTGTCTAAGAGCTAGAAACTAGTGGATGGTGCACCAGCCCAAATGTTACAACAATACTCCATGCATGGGCGGATGGTGGCTTTGTAAAGATATAGGATACTGTCAGGTGTGAGAAGCTTTTTAGCACAATAGAGGAATCCCCCCTTCTTTGAAGCAGCCTTGGCAATGTATTCTATGTATTTGTTCCAATTCATGTTACCTGTGAATGTTAGGCCGAGGAGTTTGAACGTTGAACTCTCGGGTAGGGTGTTATTTGCCATGGCAATCTGTGATTGAAGATGTTTCTTGTAGTTGTTGAAGGAAATGATCTTTGTCTTAGCAGCATTAAATGTTACTATCTATTTATGACCCCCATCCACTACAGATTGGAAGTCACTTTCTAAGGATTCGGCCAATGTCCTCGGATATTTGCGCGTCCGTTTTGACCACGTGACGAGAGTAGAGCATGTGTCGTCAGTAAATATACACATCTCTGACACAATGTCAAATAAAGGTCCAAATATCGATTGGGGTACACCTGCATTTATGTCATGTTGTTTGGATGAACGGCCATCGCGAACAACCTGTATATTTTATTAAAATGTCCTTTTGTGACCAGTCAATAATGCTAAAGCTGTATGTTTTCACTGGCATGGCAACTTGGTTAATGGGAGTTACTTTGTTTTTGTTTGTAAGATGTAGTTTACAGATTATTTTACAACGTACATACTCTCTGCTAATTTTCTCTCTCATCTTGGTGTGTTGAATTGAATCATTCTTTTCAATGAAAAGGTATTTGTATGATTCATACTATTCCAGGTCATTGATATCAGTCTATTTATCAAGCTGTATGTGTTCTGCGTGAATCTTCTACCCAGCTCGGAGGAAGCACTTGGCACATTTGTCTAGGCCAGACTTTATTCCAATATATTTGGAGAAGATATGTACAACCTGCTAGAGTCAACTAAAGTCAGTGTCTGAGCTGGCAAGTGGTTAAGTATTTTGTTTGGGTCGTGTTGGCGCACTGGCTTAGGTTGTAGAGACTGCGGTATTTATTCAGCAGCTTACTTAGCATAGCCATCGTTAAACAAAAGACTAAATGAGATAAGCTATCTCTTTGGAAGATTTATCTTCGGAACTTGACATCAGGAATTGTTATTGTTCCATTGGTGTGGCTTAATGACATAGCAGTTTGCCACACGTTTATATTGAAACCCATAGTTTTCTTGATTACCAGATAGATCTTATATAATGCAAGGCACCGAATTAGCAACTAGTGGGACACTCTATCATTTCTCTTCCTCTTCCTACAGTCCTCAAGGATGCTCTTGTTAATCAACAACTGGCCATTGGTGCCAAAACACTTCTTTCTGCATCCTGCTTGTTGTTTTTCTATGTACGCTTCAGGCGATATGTGTGCATAGATGCTATCTGCAACTAGGCCAATGAAGAGCTTATCGGTTGTAGTGAGATAGCATATTGGTCTGTATTTACTAGGCCGTTGTGTCTCACTCGATTTGGGTATGAAGGTTGTATTGTCTTTTACTAGCCATGCTGGTGGGACCTCTTCACCCCCTCAACAGTCTCGTGAAGCAGTTACTATGAAGTGTTGTTAGTTTCTTCAGCCAGAAATTGGGTAGGTTGTCTATGATAGTTTTTCTGTGATTCTGGAATCGATGAAACTTACTCTTTATCATTCCAGACATTATTCCTGGCTGTGGAATTTCGGGTTGGTTTTCATTACTTTGAGCTATATCCAAGATTTACTGGGCATCTCGATTTCATGAATAATGTATTTGTGGAGGCAAATGTTTAGTTATATAGTTAGCAAATCTGGCCATAACTGATTTAAACTGATCCCCCATTTTATTGAAACGTATTTCTTACTCATGGGAGAGATCAGTTGCGTTTTTTGTGTAGGAAAAAACATTACCTGCCTTCTCACCCTTTAAGAAGGGGTTAGTTTATTGCTAATCGTATGAGGCGCTCCTACCGGTGAATGCCGACGGGGCTGACCAGACAATTTTTAAGGGTCATAAGTGATCTTCCTCTAGGGTGCTGACTTATCTAAACCCACTTTCCGACCTTGTGTCACATTTTACTTTGTGGGAGGTAAATAAATACAACCTACCACCTTCCAAAACACTCCCTCTACATCCCCACTTTAGAATGAACAACACCACAATCGCAGCGACAACCTTTAATCAACCATTTGAACATTTTATTACATCGCTTCTTCATTATATAAGATAACCAATTTTCAGATTAACCATCTAGATAAACATAAGGATCACGGTTTTTTCTATTTCTCAAACCTTTAGCCGGACTAATATTTCGGAAGATCCTGCTGCCATTACATACACCTTTTTTATACAATACGCAACCGACCCAGTACAGAAATATTGTAAATTGTGAGAGAAATAAATGCAATGCGTATAAAAAAAATTCTAAACAAACGCATTTAAAACAAACAATAAACACTAATAAAAAAAACGTTCCCTATATATATGGAACGTTTTTTATAGTGTAGGGAACTAATTCTCAACGGTCGGCGGGCGCGAACCCTGATCAGAAATCGCCACTGATTTGCAGTCAACGGTTTTAACCCCTCGGCTATAGACAATAAGTTAGTAATTATGGAGGAATTTAACTTTGTAAATAGCGAATATTGTATGATGCTTGTGTGTTCCTTATTGAAAGAAATTTAGATTATCTACATATCATCTAAAACTGTATTATGTGTCAAATTTACTGGGGAAGACAATGGAAGTGCCCCTGAATCTATAAGTGCACCCTAAGTGGTCTATGAGGCTATAACGCCCTTCAAATTTCAAATATATCATATTTTTATGCAATTTAAATCATATTTCTAAAATGGTCCCGAATCTCGAAGTGCCCTCCTAACCTAAGGAAAATATGATGCCGAACTTCCTTTAAGACTTCAAATATATACTATCTTGATGAAATTTTATATCATATGTATAAAATTATCCGGGGTAGACAATGGAAATGGTCTTGAATCTCTACATTACCCTCTATGTGCTGAATATCTACGTGAACCCACCTCTAAGTGACCCATTGGGACAGAACCCCCTTAAAACCTCAAATACGTATATCCGATTTTAATTAAATTTTAACCATATATATAAGACACTAATTCAGAGAGTTTCCTGATATTTCAGCTTCTTACGACTATATTAGATGACGAAACGGGAGGTGGGGGGGGGGGGGCAGTAAAAACAAAGAAAGTAATACGGTGTTTAAGCATAATGAAAGAGTACGTAGTAGTTTTCCTGATTCAATCCCGAGCAACGTCGGGTCTTCCTGCTAGTATTAGCCTAATAGTTTTCCAGATATTCTTAGACGTTATACTTTAGGTTAACATAAACGTAATTGTTAATTCAAGTACCAACATTTTAAACTGATTTAGTTAGAGACTAATGCCCACCAATGGCTAACTCCTACACCTCGTTGTCTGTTGTGTTCCTTGTGTGGTTTCTAACCTTTTCACCACCAAAAAAGCCTGTCATCTCATCTTACGCTCATCGGCGTTATTATTAGAATTTCGCGTCGCTCTCTCTAAAAATGTCCTCATCAATATTTATTGAATTAACACACATAATTGGGTTAGTCATTGCCGGAGGGAGACATTTGCCGAAAGGGCCATTGGAAAAAAAGTATTAATTAACCGAGGGACCATTTTTATTTTCGGCGTTGTTTTATAAATGTATACTAGCAAATATACCCAGTGTTGTTTGGGACAAATAACTGCGAAATTGAAAGTTTGGGACGTATTTTTTTTTAATAGATATTGCTTGTTTAATTAAGCTTTGTTTTATTTTCTTATTTTGTTTCTGGTATGAAATTATTTTAATTGTATGCGTTTACTTTCCTATAGTGAGTAGTTGACAATGTTTATATAAACATTGAGATTTCACAAGTGAATGACAGCCGAATGATTAGGAGCGCCGACTGTGGACCAGACGGCGATTTTTTTTATCCTGGCTTGAACCTCTTGCTTGTCTAGCCATAATGAAGAGCTCTGAGACAGCGAAATAGTCTGTTTAGTGATGACTACATATGCTCCCGGTTTTGGGTTGAGCTTTCTGGTAAGTGAAATCACGAACTACCGTTAGGGCAAATGCACAGTTCTTTGTGTAAACAAATGGAGCACTCGTCGGCAATTCACAGCGTTTATATAAACAACGAGATTTCAGTTAGCCGAATGGTTAGGATCGCCGACTGTCAACGAGACGGTCAAGTTTCGATCCGCGCTTAAGACATTTGCTTGTCTCAAAACAATGAAAACATGTATAAAATTAGACAATCTTTCTGTGGATAACACACACACACACATACATACATATATATATATATATATGTATATATATAAGACAGTTTATATTATATTCCAATAAAAATGGTTTATTTTATTACTTTTATTTTTATTTTTTAACATTTCCAAAACTTTTAAATTTCTGTGAGATATATATATATATATATTTTCATAACTTACTAATATATATATATATATATATATATATATATATATTAGTAAGTTATGAAAATATATTTATGGCAATTAAGCAACACAAACTGTTTCGCTGCATCACAAACTAGTACCCGCCCAAAGCTAGATCGAACCCACCACCATCTAGTTGATAGTTGGCGACTCTAACCACTTGACCACAGGCGGACGCTGTTGGCAAGTTATATCTCAATGCTTTATATAAACATTCTCGGTTACTAGAGAGTGCTCCATTTGTTTATTTACTAATAGCTTTGCATTGTGATAATAGTATTTGGCGATATCATTTACCACACTGCTCAACCCGAGTAGTAATAAATAGTAGCCTTACACATCTAAAACAAGAATATGTTCAAGGCTACCAAAATCACTTACTAAAATTGTCCACATGGACCAGTGACGCAACGGACAGCGTGCTAAGTTCTAAATTATAGTCTTCTAGAGGTGGAAGGTTCAATCTTCAGTGGAGGCGATACTAGGAATATGATTAAGAATTTCACTTCTACTCGGTCATGGCTGATGAAACGAGAACAACCTACCCACGTAGATTAAATAAAGGGTTCCGTTCGAAATTCCTCACGTATTTTCGAGTTCGACATAAAGATTCTCGAGTTCTACAAGACGCACCTGAAGAAGGTGAGGGGTTAGATCGGCCGAGATGCTGACTGTATATATACAGGGTGGGCAAAAATAAGGGTCCTATTTTTAAAAATTCATAACTTTTTTATTTATTGATTTTTTATTTATTTTTTTTAGAATAAGTAAAGGACCCCTTCCAAAGCAAGCATGAGCCGTATTAGCCCTAAGGAACGTACCCTCATTTAGAAAACATTATTTTTGCTTAAAAAACTCAAAACAGTGTAAAAAACAATACTTTAGTTTTTGTAAGTTTTAAGAAGTGTTTTTCGGCTAAAATTTGTTTTGTTTATTTCAAAAAATCTCGGAAGGGTCAGTCTACACACACATAAAGTTTGGTGAGTTTAACTTTTATTTTGTGGAAGTTATTCAAATTCAAGTTATTCAAATTTAAAGATAGGACCCTTATTTTGGCCCACCCTGTATTATATTTATATGGGGACAGAAATGCAGAATAATTCGGAGGATAGGAACAGGGAAAGGTAGAAAGACAGAGAACAGAGAGCGAGAAACAGCGAGAGAGAGAGTGAGAGAGATGGGAAAAGAAAAATATAGGTAGAGGGATATAGAAACAGAGATATATAGGCAGAGAGACTTTGGCAATGAGCGCTCATTGGTGATAACTCGTGTGAGAACTCCTAGTGAGTATGAAACAACAACAACAACAACAACAACAATAATAATAATAATAATAATAATAATAATAATGATAACAACAACAATAATAATAATAATTTCACTTAAGTACCTGATGAAACCATTATTCGTTATCAGTAAAAATATAATGCTAAACGGCTGTTGCGAGAACGCAAAATGATTCGTAACGGAAGAAACGGAGACTACTGGAAATCTGTAAAGTCTTGTTGAATTCCAGGAAAGAGCCCATGTTTTTTTTGCCAGTGAGCGATCACTGTTTGCGAAAACACCTAGTGAGCAAATAATAATAATAATAATAATAATAATAATAATAATAATAATAATAATAATAATAATAATAATAATAATAATAATAATAATAATAATAATAATAATAATAACATATTTGACCTTTTTCATAAAAATAAAAGACTATGTTGAATGGTTATATGAACGAACTCATGTTCTGAGGTTTTTTGTGCTTCTGTGTTAAAATTTCTATCTTTAATTTTGAAGAGTTAAATGAGAAGGGGGAGATAATTCAAAGTATTCCCCAGGATTTATCTATAAATGGATTTTAATCGCTCTGAACTTGAAGATGTTTTATATTTAACTAGAGACAATGTCAAAATAATAGAGTTCTTGCAAACGCACAGATTACTTTCAGGTACGGAATTTATTTCAATAAATCTTTTTACTTTTTATTGGTATCGAATACCATAAAGCTTGTGATTGTTTGATTCCTAAATAATCCTTTTACGTATATATATATATATATATATATATATATATATATATGACAGTAAACTTTTTTCTATTTACTGTTCTGGTATTTAATCTGTTTTACGTGAAATATTAATAAATTGATTTGAGATTCCATTCTTATTTTCTCTTCTCATTTATTTTTGTTCATCTGTTCCACCTTCCGATATCTATATCACATTGCTCCTGCCTCGGATTACAAACTTACATTTATATATATATATATATATATATATATATATATATATATATATATATATATATATATATATATATATATATATATATATATATTACTTTAAGTTAATTCAAATACATATATATGAACACACGTAATAAACAAAGTAAAATAACAAAATAAGAATATAATAAACAAGTAAGAGCAAATATGAACACGCACATGAACATATATTACTTTACTTTAAATTACTTAAAATACATAACGGTAAAACCCATTTGAAGATAAATCCTGGGGAACACTTTGAATTATCCCCCTATCCTCTCATTTGACTCTTCAAAATTAAAGAAAGAAAAAAAAAGTTCGGCCCTGTAATACAGAAGAACCCTTTTTTTATAGACGTGATCCTAAATTAGTACATATATAGGTTTTATAAATACCTAGCCACGAGCAGCCACTGTACACCGAACCACTGTGCACCGAACAACTGTACACCGAACAAGAACGTTCGCTCACGCACGCACGCATCCATGTCGTCACGGTTACATGTAGATGACATGCTTACGTATGGGGTATCTGTAACTAAGTGATATCGACGACACATTTTTACTCGCCAGATGCAGAGCCACGTGACCAAGCGGCGTTCGAAAGGGTCCGTTTTCTTCATCGGTTCAGCGGAACCCTCCTCTGCACACGCACACCCACGCACATGTCTGCGTCCCCCGGGGTCGCTCCAACAATAGTAGGAACCCCGCTATAGAAACATAGACAGAGCTTTATCCTCTATGAAAAAGAAAAGGAAACGAAAAAAAAAATACTTGAAAACATGCCGTTATTTGATTTATCCTTTTTTTAATAAGGAATAAGAAGATTGATTTTTTGTTTGTTTTACCCGAAATCTCCCACTACGCCTCCTTATTTATATGGTTCGACCGGAAGTAGAATCTACGGAGATGGACTGCGTAGGAGGTGGGGGTGAAGGAACATCGATTCTGAAAGATGTCTTTAGGGATAAGAGAACTCTTAACTTAATTGAATCGCTTGCGCGGTGTTAGTACTAGGCGGTTTATACCCTCCCCATCCGAAAATCTCTGATATGGACCCCCACTAGATTATTATATCTTCGTAAACAAACCAATGTGTTCATTTTTTCATCACTAAAATCTCAGAGAAGAATTATCAAATTCTAATGACATTTGCAGCATATCTATATATATAATTCATCATATATATATGATAAGATTCGTCATATATATATATATATGATAAGATTTCGATCTTTGAAAAGCCTGGCTTAAGGAAGGAAAAAATAAACATAATTTTATTGAATACACCTTGCATTAAACAACTGAAGATAAAATAGATGTGATTTTTACATTTTTATTTCTCTTTTTTCATTTATCTATCTATCTAACTATCTATCTAACATATATATATATATATATAATTTGTAAGTTTAGAAGCCAAGATTCGACTCGTGTAACCGGTAGAACAATCATCCTCCACACTGATGATTCCCGGAAAAGGATGAAACATATGTATGTGTATAATAATTTAAGAAATATCTATCATAATATTGTTTTTTTAAGCCTCCTTAATGATTTGACGGGTCCTTTAAGAAAATTATAATAGGCTGTCAAATTTAATGCGTAATGCGAAGTTTCGTCCGATTTCGTCGTTACACTGTTTATAGCACCCTTTTAGGTATGTCCGCTTGTAAAGACATTAATAGACCTTAATTATCTTCCTTCCACAGTGGTTGTTAGATTGGCCGCATGGTTCTAAGGGTTTAGACAAAAGTTAAAATTAAACTGTTGACTGAGGTTCGAATCGTGTGGCCGGCGGAACAATCATTCTCTACACTGATGATTCCAGAGAATATATGTATGTTGATAAGAATTTAAGAAATGTCTATGATAATATAGATTATATATATACGTTTGTGTGTTATAGATTGATTGTTTGTTAAATGGTGACGAATATGATGAGAGGACTAAAACTCATGAATGGAATGAACAAAGTTTGAATTCTTAAGAGGACAATTTATGATAATTATCTGTTGACATTTGAATTGAAAACGACCATGTTGTTGTAGTTTACAGGGAAGCAGTCCTGTTGTAATATGATCTATCTATGGGAAGTTCTTGGAAAGAAATTATGTAAATTGAAGGCAATTACTTAAATTTTCTTCCTTTATTTTATTTTTTTAACCGGTCCATTTACCAAGTACCATTTTTTTAGTATTATGGACCCTGACTTCCTAGTGTTAAACCATCATTGTAACAGCAAGCAAACTGAAGCAAAAACCTCGAACACGAATTATACTGATAAATATGTATTTATTTGCGCGCACGTGGCCAACGCTCAACTATAACATCTTTTCACCGTAAAACTCTATTTTTGCCAAGCTACTTGCCCCAGAGCCAACGTCCATCACAAGCGGAACAAACGTCCGACTCCCATGTTGACTGATTCGAAAAGACCGCCTCTGGGCAAGCAGGCGGTGTAGAGGCACGACAGTCACCCCGTGCGCATGTCTTCCGGAAGAGGACGGTGCTGGATACAAAATGTCCCCTTCCTGAATTATGACCGGCCAACATGTGAAGCCCCTACGTTTACAATCATGATGATCACGCTTTGAAAGGGGGCAGAAATACGTCTTGTAATGGCCTATTCTATTCTCTAACCCCCTAACCGTCTTGACTATGTCACCAAACTGCACCCCGTAGAGCGGCCCCAATTTCGGGAGTGTGGTGTAATCCCTTAGTTGTCACTACTGCCACGTTCACTCTGACTCGAAGTGCTGGTATCTGTTATGTTCACATACATTTAACATCATGAATAATTACGTGAAAATCCTAAGCACTTGAAGCTAAAATCTTTTACCGAAATGATTTGTTATTAAATAACTGAAAAAGTGTTGATATGTCGTAAAACTTAACAACTAACATGTTGAGGTTTTAGGTGTAAAAGTGTACATAACTTGGGGGAGTCTGATACACCCTGTATTTCATACCATAAGACGGCGTGACGATGGTGAAGTGGATACTGGTCCGGACTGATAACCGTCGCGTCGTGTTCCTGTTCTTTAAAAAAACTTTCCAATAAATTACTTTTTCAAAACATTCGTTACAGTCTTCTTACCTAATACTAACCCTAAGCTAACCCTAACCCTAACCCTAACCCTAAGCTAACCCTTACTAGCAGCCTCTCGGACTTAGGGTTCGTGATAATAAAATGTTGTCAACTGCCTTGAACGCTAGAATTGTCCGGATTTCTGGAGTAAAGTAGATATATTATAGAGACGCCGGCTGTTAGGGGGAAAAGGATCACGGCGAGAGACGGAGAAGTGTTGCGAACGACGAAGTTAGTCTTAGTTGAGATCCTGAATTGCAAGGATTTGAGATTTAGCTCAGATGTAGAGATATTAGCGACAAGACTCCAACGAAACACCTACACCGATATTCAACAAGTCGTGGGTTTACAATGCCTGCGTCTGTTGTCTTTATATGTATATAAACTGTGGACTATGGCTCCGCGCCTGGCAACCGCGAATACTAGAAATCGAAACACGGCCAAGAAGAAGAAGAAGAAGAAGAAGAAGAAGAAGAGTCCGGTACAAGCTTTTGGAGTAAGGCGGTCAGTTGGGGCGCGGCATAGTTTCCTAATAATACAAAACAAAAGCTAAGTCATGATCATTATCGCAAGAGGAAATGCGATGAAAATCAGTTACATATCAACTTTATCTGAATTCCCACGAAACAGAATAAAACTAGT
The DNA here is from genome assembly GCA_963556195.1 of Sepiola atlantica. NCBI lineage: Eukaryota > Metazoa > Mollusca > Cephalopoda > Sepiida > Sepiolidae > Sepiola > Sepiola atlantica. The sequence continues at coordinate 7,244,545 of OY744532.1, read as the reverse complement.
CAAAATAACATCACTTTTATGCGGATTTCCTCTTTAAGACGAGAAGAGAAGGTGTCTTAATTGTCTAGATATCGCGTTGAGAAGAGACTTTATTGTATCGTCATTCATCAACTGGGTTCAAATCATGTTGTCATCTGGGGTCGACAAAGGAAAATCAAAAAATGGGGACAAGGGAATTGATTAAAACCCGTGTCACAGTGACAAAAGGGACGATTGTGTATCTATACACGGTGTGTGTCGGGGGGGGGGGGGCTTAGAAGACGAATGGCAATGAAATACGGAAGTCGCCGGTGTCAACGAGGACTGGTTAATAATTTGTCCGAGTCAAGATTTGTTTTTTTCATTAACAAATTTGTTGAGAGGAACCTACAGAAATAATACCAAGGAGAGCAGTGGTATCGAACCCTTTTCGAATGGCGACCTTACTTTTTTCAATACTAACAGAAAATAGCACCAAATTATTAACTTTAAACAAGACGACTTAAAAGAAATAATGTTAAAATGTTAGCAATAACAATTCGGATTATTCGGACTACTATTCTCATATTGGATGTTATTTGCACAACGTTTCGGATGATGTAACCTCCGACCTTCTTCAGGTGCATCTTTTCCAACTGGGGAATCTTTATCTCGAACTAGTGAATCTATACGGAATTTCGAACTGAACCATGTATTTAATCTATAAGGGAAGATTTTTCTCGTTCTTTCAGTATTTTATTTTTTTATGATTTTTGTTTTTTATGATTTTTTTTACTTTTTATGATTTTTATTTTTTCATTCTTTTTACTAATAATGACTATTTGACCTAGTTTCAGTTTGTTTTTCAAAAGATTTATCAGCAAGGATGAAAGAAAGTAAATTTAATGACCCCCCCCCCCAATCAGCACTAAATATGGGAACACCAAGCGATTGAATATTAAAGTGGCGTATACAATAACAATCCCGAGAATTGAATGAAGAAATATATGCGCTTCAATGATACCAGATTACTTTTTTTTATAATTTTTAATTTTACATTTCATAATCTCCCCCTTTTTTTAGAGTTGGGAGAAGACCCAATGATGCACTCGGCACTTATTTAATGAGAGGTGGTTTACGTACAGTGAGATTTATTGAAATCATTTTCGGTAAATGTTAAAGCCTTTAAACGCACTGGGCGTTTCCAACACATGAATGAAGACCCATATGTAATACTGCTCGAATACCATATGAACATTTAAATTTTCATTTATTTATTTCTATAATTTAAGTTAAAAATCAAATAATATGAAGTTAAAAGTTGTCTTTCCATTTAAATGAATGCCAGTCGCGAATGCAGACCTCATAATATTATTGTACCTCTTAATAAAAATGAATTATACTTATCAAAGTTCCCTGGATAATGCAGCTTAGGAATATATATGGTCATGGGAGTCCATATTTTAAACCGTAGGAAAAATTTGTGAAATATTTATTTGTTTATGGACATCCAGCGCGAACGCAGACCCTACAATATTATTGTACTCCTGTGATCAAAATGAAACATACTTATCCAAGCCAAGTAGCCTTTATAATTTAGTTTCAGAATATATATGATTATGGGAGTCTATCGCTAAAACTTCAAAATTAGTTTGTGAATTTTTTGTATGGTCGCTAGCGTGAACGCAGACTCAACAATATTATCGTACTCCATTTAATCAAAATAAAATGTCCTCATCCAAGTATGCTTGATAATGTACTTTAAGGCCTATCTTTAACGCCATAAAAGTTGAAAACCTACTTGGTTCTTCTCATCCAAATTGTATCATTGCTTTTGAGCAGCAGACAACAAATATTCGTAGCATAAAATTATCATTTAGTATTTAGAGTAGTTCAAACAGTCAAAACGCTGAAAACTTTTGAGCCCGGGTTTTTTGAGCCGTGGTTCAAAGGCTGCGATTTTTATTAATTTGCCCTCAATACTGGAAAATCAAATTTTCCACACTTTTCTACAGTGAGTGTGCACCAATTCAGTAATGTCGATGATGAAACACACTTTTGTGAGCTGCCACGTTAAGATAATTTTTTTTGCTTTTTGTTGCATTAAAATCGGACATTAATATATAAACTTTTCAGCGTGAAACTTCGCATTGTTTTTGCGCAAAGTCGGGGTTCACTGCACACTTATCGATTCTCACTTGCGAGCGAGGGTATGAAATGAGGTCAAGACGGTCATCATTTACTCCGATAAATGTTTATGCATGCCAAAAACACGACCCAAATACGTTAAGAAATGTGGAAATGTACTGAGTGCAACACACATATATTTTTTTTCAATGTATCAATATATACAGAGTGTTGCAGCAAAATCCGACACTTCACGAAAAGAAAACGAAATGAGCAATAAAAAAAAAAGTTTTATATGCAGAGACCCGACAGTTTATTTAGCAACAGTTAGAGTTACATACTTCATTAATTTTCAATGTAACCGCCACCGGCGGAGACGACCATCTCAAAGCGGGCGCGAAATTAGTCGCACATTTTGGCAACCATACTTTTGTTTATAGTGAAAACCTCATCCACGATAGCAGCCTTCAGAGAATCGACCGTGTTGTGGGCGTGCTTGTTGATATTAGCATCGATCTTCAGCACCTCCTGGTAATCCGTTTACTTTTTGTCAAGTGTCGGAGTTTGTTGCAACACCCTATATATCTATGTATCTATGTATCTATCTATCTATCTCTCTTTATATATATATATATATATATATATATATATATATATATATATATATATATATATATATATATATATATATATGAAGAGAGGAAGATGGACAGAAACAGAAAGGGAAAAAGAGGGAGGGAGAAATCGACTGGCTTAACACGTGGCATCTTTGCAAGCGTACATAACACGATTGTTTTTATTTATCAAAGAAGAATTATTACTTTTAGCTAAATAAGTTTTCATTGTCTATGTTTTACCCCATAATTCATTGTTTTGTATTTCGAGCGTCAGCGGGACGAAACGAGGCCACCAAAATGACTTATTGTGCGGAGATGAACTCCGAGCGAAACACTGCGCTCTCTTTCTACACCCTATACAGGTAGACATACGAGTATGTAGACGTTTGCTCTGTTAAGGTTAAGTGAGCTAGTCTACTCATATTTACACTGAAAATTAAAAGAAGTTTAATTTCAATTTTTACAATTCGCAATTTCCAATTTCAACTACAAATTAAAAGAGTTAGACCTCAAATTTTATAAACGCCCAGCTTTAGAGTAAAAAAAAAACGTAACCTTCAAATCAATAAAAGCTATTCATAAAATCATAAAAGTTTAACTTCAACGCAAAAAATTAACTTCAAGTAATAAAAGCTTAAGTTTAAATTAAAAAAAGTTAAACTAAATTAATACAAGCTCAACTTCAAATTTAAAAAAAAAAAGGTAACTCAATATTATAAGAGTTCAGCTTGAAATGTATATTCAACCATAAATTGGGAAACATTCCTCAATCTTCTCCTTGTCATAGTTTCGATGTCTCATTAGCATAGCACCGCATCTATCTTTGTTACTTTGTCCTGTGCAGTTCTAGAAGGTTCACCCTCCCAGGCTTCGCCTCCCCTCTTTGGGGAGGAGTAAGTTTATTGCTTACTGTCTGAGGCGCCCCTACCGGGGAATGCCGACGGGGCTGCCCAGGCAATTTTTTATGGTCAGAGTGCTCACCTTTCGGGCGCTGGCTTTTCAACCCCCACTTTCCGACCCGACCTTGGGTCACATCTTACTTGTGGGAGTAGGATAAAACTGGCCTTGTGCCTAACCTCCTGGAGTGGAGTAAATAATACTTTTCTTGGGGGGGGGGGTTATCTTCCTCACACAGCGGTAAGATGTGACACAAGGTCAGGAAAGTGGGATTTGAAAAGCCAGCGCCCGAGAAAATGAGCACTCTGGCCTACAAAAAATGCCTGGGCAGCCCCGTCGGCATTCCCCGGTCGGTAAGTAAACGATGAACTTACTCCGCCCAAAGAGGGTAGGCAAAGCTTGGGAGGGTGGACCTCCTAGAACTGCACAGGACAAACCCACAGACCGGCAGAATCAAGACCCGAAGGTCAAGACGACACCGGTCTATAGGTTGCAGTATCCATCGGAACAGATACTACACTTCGATCTTGGCCAATTTATTTATTTACATAAAAACAGTATGGTATTGCTGAGTTGCTAACATATTGTCGTAACCACATTTTATGTTATCAGTTAACCAGATGATGTTGTTACAGTGTTACATCATTATATACAGTTCGTCAAAGCAACGGTGACTGTTTCATGAAGGCCATGATCTGACTTTTTTTACGTGTTTCTGTCTTTCACGATATATTTTAATGGCTGGTGCTGATATTCCTCAATTCCCGGTTTATTTTCATTGTATTAGGTAGGTTGGAACGTTGGAATTGTAAGTGTACGTCAAATAATATATATATATATATATATATATATATATATATATATATATATATATATATATATATATATATATATATATATATATATAGTCTCGGAAGTTCTTTTTACCTTCAAAACTTTAAAAAAAAAAAAAAAAAAAATTTTTTGAAAGATTTTATCTAGTAAGTCAATCAATCTACTGCAATCACTATTTTAGTTTACTTCCAAGAATATACTCTAATATAAATATATTTTTATATATGTTTTTATATATAAGGGATCGTCAGTTGTTTACCATGAAAACTGTTTCGGGATTTTAAAAACAAAACAGTATTTCTTTATCATGGCATCCCAGCAGTGTTGATCAGACACCACCTCCCTATTTAATAATTATTTTTTAATTTAAAAGGTTTACAAATATTTAATTTAGTTTTGCCTCCAGATTTGTTTTTCTAAAGTATTAAAATATAGTTTCCTTACCTGTGTTGTTCCTTTCAAAGTGGGTATTTACTATTTTACAGAACATCTATTTTATAGAGTTAGATGATTCCATTATAATAACCCCCCTTTTTTTCCCTTGGTTATTTTCTTTGTCTACAAATGTTTTAAAATTAAAAATATATATTTATAAAAATATTTCATATATACATATATATATATACATTTATTTATTTATTTTATTATGGACTAAAATATATATATATTACCTACGGACATCGATGTTTCATGCTAACAGTGCAGGAAGATAATTCTCTACGGCCGGCGAGCTCGAACTCCGATCACAAATCGCCACTGATTTGTAGTCAAGAGCGTTCACCCGTCGGCCACAACGAATTAGCTAATAATTGAAGAGGAATTTAACTTTGTAAATAGCGAGTCGGCGGCTAATTTACACGAGCAGTGAAAGTGATCAACAAACTGTGTTTGGATCTTGCATGAAGCTATTTGTACTACTTGTTATTAAACTCACTCAGAGTGCCCGGCCTTTAGTAAAGGGGGCTTATAATAATATTTATAAATAAATATTAATTATGTATTACCTACAGACATCGATGTTTCATGCTAACGCAATCTTCAGTGCAGGAAGTTAATTCTCTACGGTCGGCGGGCTCGAACTCCGATCACAAATCGCCACTGATTTGTAGTCAAGAGCGTTCCCCCGTCGGCAGTTAGGTATGTATATGTATGTATATTTGTACGTATATATGTACGTATATATGTATGTATATATGTATGTATGTTTGTACGTACAGGATTAACTTCTGAACTGATTAACTGATCATTATGAATATTAGAACATGGCTGATAGACATGAGGGTCGCAATGTATCCTATATTTCGTTTAAATTACTTTTATGCAAAGGGGGTTCAAAAGTAATTGAAAACACTTTGTGAAAATTCAGATACCTCCAATATTTGTGAAATTTTAACATTAGATGATATTAGATATCAATTAATTGATATTCACCACATTTGAGTTTCTTTGGAATATTTTTAAGAGTTTTTAATAGGCATAACTTCCCATTAAAAAATGTTATATTTCAGATTTGCATTGAACTTGATCATTAGTCATCAGAAAGCAATGCAGCAAGATTCCCTGAACTTCAACTGAAGCCTTGAATTTTATACATTTTCTAGAATCTTAACTATATAATAGATTTTAATCAAAATTCGAATAAGGATTCTAGATATGAGGTTTAGTATCATTATATCTAGTATTTAATCTTCTTAAATGGACAAAAACTGCAAAAACTGTTCAGTTCGGGGAATTAATTTGATCGAACGAGTATATATATATATATATATATATATATATATATATATGCTGTTGTTACATCTGTGCTAGTGCACCATCTACTAGTATCTCCCTCTTGGACAAAGTCCAAAATAGAGAGGCTAACCTGATAAGTCTCTAACTATCCACCAAGCTCCAGCCCTTACTCCATCGCCGCAATGTTGCATCCTTATGCTTGTGTTGCAAGTACTTCAATGGTATGTGATCCGATGAACTTGCTGCTCTACTGCCCCCTTGATGTAAATACACTCCACCAACGCGACAATTAGCTAAATTCCATCCATTTACTGTGGAGGTCCCCAGATGCCGGAGAGCCTTCTACTCCAGTAGCTTTTTTTTCTCGAGCTGCCGGCCTTTAGAATTTTCTCCCTGTTCCCTGTTACCCTGACTGTACCGACATGCAGAAATTTAAAACTAACGTAAATACACATCTCGCTGCATAGCTCCCAATTTAGGTTGTTTTGGTTGTTTGGTTTTACGGCATATCAACCCTTTTTGGGTTATTTAATGCCGAATGCAGTCATTTTGGTGAAAGTTTTTATGCTTCAAGTTCTTTTAATATCTGTTTCTATTTAACCCATAGTTGGGACCCTAACAGGTACTACCACTCCGGGTCAGGGTGGACCTGGGAGCAATGGTAATTAAGAGGAGGCTCCACATTCCCCAAAGTCCGTAAGCCGGATCTCACCATCGGATGTAGTTTAAGGTCATATCCAGGACCGGGAGTAGAATAGGAAAAATAAAATAAAAAAGGGGAGGGAGAAAGGGAGAGGGGCTGTTGTTTTTGTTTTTGGTTCTGTAGAACATAATTAAGTTTTACAAAAAAAAAACAAAAAAAAAAAAAACGTCAATGTAGGTGAATTTCGTCTCAGGGAGCCACAGGGCAGCCTGATCTGGTATCACCAGCCCAATTTAGGATGACCCCCAAAACCGTCACTCTAATTCTCAGTAGCCTCTTACGTCTACAATAGCAACTTGTCTTGTTTGGAGTGAACTAAGTTTTAAAATATATATTCATATATATATATATATATATATATATATATATATATATAAGTAATCCATGGGCAGATGTTTCTAGCTCACAGCCGTCATCAGCATAGCTAACTTAGACAAGGATCGAACCAACGATGGCGATGTTAATAGCACGGCGTTTTACTCCAAGGCTATGACGTCTTGCCTGGAAATATGTACGATTTTAATCACCTAAATATTTAATGTATTTTTATGTAATTGTTTTTATTGGTTATTGCAGCTCTCGTTGTTTTGTTTTTTTGTTGTTGTTTTTTTGTTGCTTACTACTATTTCGATTGTTTCACTTACAAAGTGATTAAGATGCAGAAAATTGCATTAGTCGCCCTTTACTTTATAGGGCATATTTTTCGTTAATATATACTTTTTTAATTTCTATATTACATAAAAGTAATCCATGAACACGTGTTTCTAGCACACAATATATATATATATATATATATATATATATATATATATATATATATATATATATATATATATATATGTATATATATATATATATATATATATATATATAGATTTAGATTTTTCACTTATAAAATAGATCATTCAGTGAAGACCGGGGTTGTTCCAATAAAAAACAAGCTCGATGATACTCGATTACAGAATACAGAGCATTTATATGTGATTTTATGAAGGCTTACCAAAGCATTCCTTTCAAGACACCAATGATCACCATTAAAGATATTTTTTCTTACAAATACTATTTATTCAAATTAAATGTTTTTTCCTACACGTGTTTCACTACCAAGCAGTTACTTGCTTGGCAGATCATCAGGGAAATTAAATGTCTGGAATACTGGTTTCAACTGCCGACAAAACACAATGTGGCGTTGTAATAGTTGAGGTCAATTAAGAAGAGAAGAGGAAAAAAATAATAAAAATAAAAATAAAGGTCAAACTTAAAAAACAAGGAAGAACAACGATAAGAAAAGAAAGTCCTAGAAAAGTCTTAGAAAAGTAGCTTGTGCATTATTTCTTCCACCAAGCCAACAAGCAAGTAATCGGTCCCAAATACATTCAATAAAACCACAAAACCGGAACAATGTGCGATAATACACTTTCACGTTAGCCGGTACAATGATGAATAAATCCCCCCCCCACAAGAAAACAAAAGAACTAAATCATTCAAGATACCGCTCACAAGTTACCATTCTAATCCAATGATAGTATGGGAATTCTAAATCCAACTTCTCACAAAGAGAAGTCAACACAAATGTTCGTCCGAGTTCAAAGAGTCTTATTTCAATTGTTGATTTATTACCCTTCGAAATAAACACACGACGAGTTGAATGTCAATCCCGCAGAAAACTCCCTTCCATCAAGAAAGAATCTTAATATAGAAACTATTTATTCAAAATACTGTTTCTAAAAATATTTATTATTAAACCTATTCCTTATAGAAATTAATCATCTAGTGTCTGGGACGTCATTTTACATTTTGGGAAAATATCCTTCATTTAATTAACTGCCGAATTATTATCGTTTTGTTGTTTAACGAAGCGAAAAAAGCCTATCCCGCAGAATTTGTTTTTAAAAAAATTATTCATATATCAAAAATAAACTGTTATTATAAAAAGGCCTTCTACAAAAATCTAGTTATTATTTTAAATCATTTAAAATATTTCCTTAACGGCTGTGTCTGTTTGTAACTCTCTGTGGAGAATATTATTCTATATTCCATAAATAAATGTTACAACGGAATATCGTTATCAGAAATCTATTTTCTATTTTGAAAAAAAAAACAAACTTTTTTTTAATGGACCGGTTTATTTTTTTGTCAACTTTACGGGAAAATATCATTCTTACTCGTTAAATGACAGGAGACTTTATTATTACTAATTTAAAATCCCGTACAAAATACTTTTTTTATAAAAATCCAATTGTTTCTATTTTTAGAAATTAAGTCCGTGTCGGTATTCATGTTTTTAAAATTATTTTTTCCTTAATTACTTTTCCCCATTCCTGCCACCAAATTGTTTTATTTATTTTAATCTAATTAAAAACTAATTTAATTTAACCTAATTTAATTAAATAGTGATAGCATCCAGGTTGCTATTTCTTATTTTTCACTTAAAATTACTTGAAATCCCCAATGCATTTCGTATAATATATCTATTTCTGAGAATAAAATTGTGATTTATTATTTATTATTCCACTATCTTTTTATATGTAACACAATTTCCCCCCTCTATTCCGCTTAATAAGTATTTACTATAGTTGACTATCACTGGGCCTTATTCCGATAGAATATTCCTACCTTATCACCCCCAACCTAAGTCTCGAGTATCCGCTAATAATTGAATCAAGACATATCTTAGCATAAGTACGTGTTACTAATTCTCATCCTCCCTATTATACACTAATTATTGCCCCAGATTGCCTCAGGAAGTGTCCATCCTGCCTATCTCTGCTGTAAGTTTATACTTCCCCCAATTCCCCTCCTATCCAGGTTTTAGGCTTGATAACAGGTAACGGCTTCTATGCAGACAGCATTGTAGTATTACCTGCCTAGCGTTCAGTAAATTATCTCTAGATGTCATGATGTGGTACGACTCCAATGCACATAGGTTGCATCTCTTCTTTTTGTTCGGTTTATATTTGTTAGCCCTCCCCAAAATTGACCATTTCAGTTCGAAAGGGTCTTGCCTAGCAATGAGGTTTCTCACAAAACGGCCAACAGAAGTGTTAGGCCTATCTATGTCTTCCCTTTGGCCTCCCCTGAAGGAACTCATGTGGTTTCTGAATCTATCTTTGAACTCACCCCCGGTTGAACCGATATATGATTTCCTACTACTCTCTGTTATCACATCGCATTTGTAGACAATGCTTGAAACTCTACAGTTCCCCCCCAGTGGACAGATGTTAGAAGCTCTGCAGTTACAGTTGTGTGTTGGGCCGTTGCTGGATGTTCTACTACTATGGTTATTTATAATGGAGGTTCTCACTGAACTGGTGTTACTGGGATCAACACCAGAAGAGAACATGGCTTCCCTTGTTTTAGTTATCTTAGAATTATTATATCCTATGATGGATGTGGCTATATTTCTACAGGTTGAATAAGACCGTTTTACAGTATTTTTGTTAATGATTCCCCCCAATCTGCTATCCCTTGGAAAGTTTTTTTCCACTATGCTATAAAAAATCTTTGGGATATTAGTCTTAATATGCTGGCTATAGGGGGGGTTGAACCATGTAGTGGTCCTTCTCCTATTTTTCTTCCTACCTTCCCCCCCCGGTTTGGGTAGCATGTGAGTTCAATTCGTTACTTCCAACTTCACGAATATTATCATCAACCGGTTCCCACCCTACCTGGTTTACATTACCGTGGGATACACCAGGTCTCCTATATCTAGCCTTGCCCATTGCCCTATTATATGAAACCATTGATCGAGAGGCAATCGGTCTCCCGTTTAGTCCCCCATTCCCAACCGAAGGAGGCACAAGGTAATTAATTTTTTCCTTGTATCCTAATCTGTTTAAAGCTTCATTGTAGAATTGCTTACTGCTGTCGAATATTTGTTGGTTCTTGGACAGCTTAGATATCCTACTCGATATTGCAGGAATAATGGCTCTTTTCACCATCGGTGGGTGATTCGATTTAGCGTCGATATAGTAGAGTGTGTGGTTGGGCTTGTGATAAGGTTCATATGTGTTGTTGCATAGATCAAGCGTAATATCCAAAAAATTGACCCTCCGGTAGTTTATATCCATAGTTACGCTAAGTTGTATTGAGCTGAAGAATATATTGAGTTTTTTCTTCTTAGTTTCAAGATTCCTTATACTTGTGTTGACAAAGAATAAAGCGTCGTCCCTATATAGACCGCCCGCCAGTTCAGGTATTTTCATACAAATTTCTCTGAGGATATATATCCCTTAATTAATTTATAAACCAATTTACAGATTTTTATAATTAATTCACAAATTAATTTTTGCTTGTATAAAAGTTATATATATATATATATATATATATATATATATATATATATATGTGTGTGTGTATTTAGGCGTCGCTTAATTTAAATTGTTAACGTCTTTCTATGGAACAATGCAACAACGTTCTCTGCGCATTTCTCCGCTGTCTTTTTAAAAATTCTCTTCTTTCTCCAGCTTTTCGGTGCATTTGCTTTTGACACCTGAGGATGATTCGACGAAGAATTGAAAACGTTCGTGATACTTATGGGACATTTATCATTATTTGTTTCAATACAAAAAGATCATTAGAAAGATTTTTTTTGATTTTTTTTAAAGTATAATTAAACAGACGAATTCTGTTATTTTTAACAATGTTTGCATAAATGAGAAAATTCTGCTTAAATAAACACACACAATATATATATATATATATATATATATATATATATATATATATATATATTTTTTTTTTTTTGGGGGGGGGGGGGGGTTTGGGGTTTTTTTCTCCTAAACTTGTCACTAGTTTTCATTACAAATTTTTTTAGGTTTTAGTCGTATTCAATCACTTCCACGTTTTACTCTGATGAGTGTGGACGAAAACCGGTTCAGTACATTAATTAATTTCTTTTTAATCGTTTTCTCTCGTTTTTATATTTGTTTAATCTCATTCTACCCTCCCCAAAATGTCCCAAACGTCCGTATTCCTCGCCGTTATCAAATTTTGTACCACGAAAAATTTATTTAAATATATATATATATATATATATATATATATATATATATATTGTCAGCAGGCAAGTTAGCTTAGGGAGTAGTTACTTACAGAGTTCGAATCTCGGGGTGTTCGTGTGCCAGCTGTGTCTAGTCGCAGTGATAAATCACGCGTAAGCTAATGGCTAATATATATATATATATATATATATATATATATATATATATATCCGAGTATAGATCAATACGCATGCGCTCCATCCCAGGGATTAATGTCACAATAAAACGAAGTCGTAATCTCTCATAAAAATCGTAAATTAAAATGGAAGCACGGAAACAAACCCCCATATTATTATTTTTTATTCGTCGGAACCGTAAAACTAATCCCTTTATTCGGATTCGTTCACTGCTCGTTTCCAAATGTAATGTGTTGGTCAGAATTTGTGTCATCGCGCCAGGAGTTTTTTTTTAATAGGAAATCCCTCTATATGGCTTGCTGACACTTGAACAATAGTTAAGCACAATTATTGGTAATACGGCCTAACAGACACGAATCCACACCAGGTGGCCTACTGATATGACTATTCTAGGCAGACAGTCTCTACTTGTTTTAACATGACGACATTTTATTTAACTGAGTAGTAGTAGGAGGAAGAAGAAGAAGAAGAAGAAGAAGAAGAAGAAGAAAGCGAAGAAGAAGAAGAAGAAGAAGAAGAAGAAGAAGAAGAAGAAAGCGAAGAAGACGACGAAGAAGAAAGCGAAGAAGAAGAAAAAAGCGAAGAAGAAGAAAGCGAAAAAGAAGAAGAAGAAAGCGAAGAAGAAGAAGAAGAAAGCGAAGAAGAAGAAGAAGAAGAAAGCGAAGAAGAAGAAAGCGAAGAAGAAGAAAGCGAAGAAGAAGAAGAAGAATGCATCTGGGCTAAAGAAGTAGGAAACCAATTACAATGCTAAAAGCACAATGCTAAATGCACAATGCACTACACTTTAAGGATCTTCTTTTTCTTTCGTGTGCATCAGATGATTCTGGTGTTGGCATTAGTTTCCCCGATGTTTTTTTTTAGTTAGAAATCTTTCTGGAAAGACATCGGGTACTTACAGGAAGGACCACGAGAAGGTTGGCAACATCCCTAAGTGACAGTGGTACTTTAAGGATAATATTGACCGACTCTGTGTAAAAAGGATAGAAGAGCGAAGAGGACTGGTAAGTATAGTATCCTGCGAGTATCTTACAAAAAAAAAGGACAAAAAATACATAACCTACAATGCAGAAAAGCTGATAGTCGCTTCACGAAGTACCGTCAAAATAGACAACGCGGAGAGATGCGAAACTGGGAACAAAAAAGGTGAGGAAAACAAAGTGAGAAGAGAAGCAGCTACATGAACAACACACGATAAGACATTGACATGGCTACGAAAAGCACACGTGAACAAGGGAAACGGGCTCGTATTTTATACAGTATCTATCGCTCTTGCTTCTTTCACTCTCTTCTTCCCCCCTCTCTCTCTATCTCTCTCTCTTTATTAACAGTCAGGGTAATAAAGAAGAATTTTAAAAATAATATAGTATAGTCCATTATAAACAAAAGGGAATATCACCGATATTAGTATAATTATTAACCCCTATTAAGTCATCAGTTGTTCCAAACAAGGGATTTCATTATATTATCCCTCCCTTAACTTCATCACTTTTAATATAGATAACTATTAATAATTAGTCTCCCCTATTTTCCTCAATAAAGCACTTATTTTAGCCCAAAAAAACTAACCAAACATTATAAATGTGATGATTGTTCCTATGTATTTTGTCCTGCTGTCTGTCTATATAGTTTTTTTTTTTTTTTTTTTTTTTAACTTGTGTCTGTGGTTGTAGGCTGAATCTACGAACTACGTTTGAGCCCATGCGACCGCTTGCAACCACCACTCCTGCACTGATGAAGGTAGAAAACACGAAACAACGTCGTCTGTAGGCATAAAAACACTTTAATATTCAAAAAATATATATATATATATGTGTGTGTGCTGTATTTATATTTGAGCGAGCGTAAATATTTTTGTAATTTATTGCGTATATATGTGCCTTAATGTAATATTTTTTTGTCATAGTCGCATAAATTTTAAGAGTTTTTTGTTTGTTTTTTTAATTTATAAGGTTTGGTTATAATTGTGAAAGGATTTTTTCTCGTCCTCAAATTTTTAAAACCTGTTTGAATTTGTTAAAAAAAAAGGGATTTATATAGGAAAATCATTTTATTATACTATTCCTTCCTTAACTTCATCACTTTTAATATAGATAACTATTAATAATTAATCTCCCCTAATTCTCCTCAATAAAGCACTTATTTTAGCCCAAAACAACCAAACATTATAAATTTGATGATTGTTCCTATCTATTTTATCCTGCTGTGTGTCTGTATATATTTTTTACTCGTGTATGTGGTTGTGTATAACTCTCTCTGTCTCTCTCTCTTTCTCTCTCTCTCTCTCTCTCTCCCACTCTCACCCTCTCTCTCTCTCTCTCTCTCTCTCTCCCTCTTATATATAAGTAAGTAATGTTAATTTACATTCCAAAGGCCAAGAAGTTTTTTCCTTACAAAACATTTTTCAAAACAAACACATTTCAGTGCAAATTATTACGGATCGTTTCGCCTAAGGTAAAGCAAACATTATTATGTCAATGTTGGATCTGTTCACCCCAAGCTCGTCATAAGAAGTATATAAAAAGTTCTCAATTGAAAAAATTACAGCGTATTTTTACATGAAAAGCCAAACGCTAAGAAGAAAAACTTAGAACTAACGTGTGCCCCTCAGAGGTCCGCCATCTTGAATCGACCATTATTATTTGTGTGTGTTGACAGTTCTAATGTATAACATCGTTAAGCAACCCATCAAACAATTCTGATTAATTGTGGATAACTGCAGTAAAGTGTTCAAAATAACTCAAAGATTTTGCAATATTGTAATAAACCTCTATTTGAAAAGATAATGAGCATTCTACATATCCAAAAACAATTCTACTATCTTGATTTGTTTCGGAATCATTTTGCTCAACGAGACTATCAACTTCTCCAAAATGGTAATTCAGACAAAAATTCCGAATCCGAACGCAGCAGTCGTATTTGTTTGTTTTCATATAAAGAGCTCAATATTGTTTCAGATAGAGATTTATTTAAAAAAGAAAAACTTATATTCTTCTGGGTAAAAGCAAACATTTAAAAAAATTAATTTAATAAAGAGATTTTTTTTTAATCGATAAATAATAAATAAAAACGGAGATCGTAAAGAAATATGCTATAGAAAGTTGTACCAAACTTTAAAATTTTAAGTAATTGTACCCGTACAACGCTGGGTTTCCACGCTATTAAATAAATAAATGGTGTGTGTTTTTCCGTTTTACGGCATATCAACCCTTTTTGGTTTATTCAATGTCTAAGCTCACTGCATATAATAAATTCGTTTGTATGTTTTACGGCATATCAACCCTTTTTGGTTTATTCAATGTCTAAGCTCACTGCTTATGATAAATTCGTTTGTACGTTTTACGGCATATCAACCCTTTTGGAGTAATTGAATGCCGAACCCTAATGCCTATTTGGCTAGATTCATTAATTGGTTTTGTTTGTACCTATTTACTTGCCTTCCCAGGAGAGCAGAGTTAGACACAAAGTCGGTTTTTAATGTGGGGATATCCAGCTCCTTAAAAAGGGGTACTCTGGATTGAGACAAAAATAAAAATTGGTTAGTCTAAAAGAATTTCTCCTTCACTGGCCGAGGACATAAAAGATGAAGTGCAATATCAAAACAGATACTACACTTTGCTTCTAACCAAAAAGGCCGAAGTTTGCTTTGTCTTGTTTTACGGCAAATCAACCCTCTTAGGTTTATTTAATGCCGAAACGCAAATACATACTGGAAACGCTTCATTATATACAATTGAAAACAAGTTGCCCTTTTTCGCATAGCTTTGACAACATTGTTGACCCACTTAATACAGAGGATTATTAGTGTATAAATGGCCACAATCAATCCGATTGGATTGTAACTATGTATAGCTTCCTCCATAAACCGTAACGGTATTGATTGGGCTAACTACGCACCCACTCAGATAAAAATAAGGAAATGTTAAATCAGTTCGTTTGAACGCAATAAGTTAGCCGTTACTAATTATGTATATGACCTTACGCATGCGTGTTAGCTGTGGACTTTTTTTACGGCCAGACGCATGCGCAGATCGCAGCTTCGTTACTTTGTCTTTTCGGCGCGTAACACAATAGCAAATGGAACTCACCTAAAGCCTGCTCACAAAGAACACACTTTATAGGCTGCTTCCAAACTGGGTTTTGCGAACGAGGTTAACAATCCGAAAAGAAAAAAAGAAAATACTATGGAATAAGAGTCAGAGAATCTGGGGACAGATGCGTAGGCGCGTGTTCGGCAGACGGGCATAGATTTTAAATGGAGGACTGACGAAAAATTATGATCGATTTACTCGGTTTTGTTTGTTTTTATTTTTTTGCAAACTTGTAGTGTTAGTTTTTCTTTATCTTTTTTTTCTTCTTTTATACTCATATATTTTTTTTCTTTATTGCAATTAAAAAAAATAAAAATTGTTTTATCTCTCCTACCTTTATATTTGCTTCTTTGATACATCTTCGATCATATTAGTTGTTTATACTTTGTTCGGGTCGTTCTAAAAATGGCGTGGGGTTCGGTGGGTTCGGCGACTGTTAAATAGCAAGTGTGCTGCGGCACGTGTACCGAGGGAAACGACGACAGGGGCGAGAGGGAAGGTAAGTTACCCACTGATCGGCCAGGCGCACACTTGCTCGATTTGTTATTGAGAATGCCTCTGTGATCCGAAACAGGAGTTCCGAAGTAAATAAACAAAAATCATAATAATAACACACACAGACACACAAAAACAAACACATACACATATATTCTCTCTAAATGTTTAATTTTACTTCAGTCGAAGTTCTCAGAAATCAAGGGGCCCCTTCCTGGGGCTAACACTTGATCTCTATATGAGATACATAGATACCCGAATATTCTATTTAAACTTTCCTCATCTCACAATAGGTCTAATTCTCTAAAAGTTATCTTTTAGTTATAAACCTTCATATATATATATACAGAGTGGGCAAAAATAAGGGTCCTATTTTTAAAAATTTATAACTTTTTTATTTATTGATTTTTTTTTTTTTTTTTAGAATAAGTAAAGGACCCCTTCCGAAGCAAGCATGAGCCGTATTAGCCCTAAGGAACGTACCCTCATTTAGAAAACATTATTTTTGCTTAAAAAACTCAAAACAGTGTAAAAAACAATACTTTAGTTTTTTGTAAGTTTTAAGAAGTGTTTTTCGGCTAAAATTTGTTTTGTTTATTTCAAAAAATCTCGGAAGGCTCAGTCTACACACACATAAAGTTTGGTGAGTTTAACTTTTATTTTGTGGAAGTTATTCAAATTCAAGTTATTCAAATTTAAAGATAGGACCCTTATTTTGGCCCACCCTGTATATATATATATATATATATATATATATATATATATATATATATATACTCGCTGGGTTTATCGGCTCGCTATCGCTGTGCAAAATACACTACTTAAAATACCGCAAACATTAATTTAAAATAATAAACATTTCACCGATAACTTTGTTGTAAACACGAAAAAAAATATTTCTCGTTTATATATATAGATATATATATTAAAGCGAGGAATATAGACGTTTGTGAGATTGGGGGGGGGGGAGTGAAAGAACATGAAGAAAATGAAAGAACAGTGCTATGGTTTGAATCTAGAATAAAACAACACCCACCCCCCTGCATAGTTACGGTTCTGTTGTAATAAGACCGTTCTCCTAATAATTATCCCCTCCTTTTTTAAGGGCGTGGGGTAATCCTCACAGGTATTATATTATCCTTTGAAGGAGGGTTAATGCAGTATGTGTTCTGTTGACATGGGACCATCTCACTAGATACTACCTTCTCCTTTGGGGGGTAATGTAGTATCTTTTCTGTTGTTTTTCTATTTATATGGGGATGATCCTCCCAGGTTATTCCTCCTCTATTTTGGAGGGAGTATTGTAGTATATGTTCTAGCGTAATGGTAAGATCCTACCAGGCATTACCTCCTCCTTTGAGAGTCAGTACATGTAGTTTGTTCATCATGACAACATCTTAGCCTAGCAAAAATATGTGACCGGAAGGAGCATATTTTTGTCATATCCGTTGTTGTTTATTGCGATATTGATAAATGAACGCATCCAAATATAATTTTACGGTGAAGCATTACCTAAATGCTAAGGATGAAACATTTTTCCTTTTCATCAGTATCATGTGCAAGTGATGTATATATATATATATATATATATATATATATATATAATGCGATTGTGTTCTGTGATGCCATCCAGCGTTGCTGAATTTAAATCGTCAACGACTTCCTAGAAAAATGCGAAAAACGTTATATGCGCGTTTCTCCGTCGTCTTTTTAAAATTCTCTTCTTTCTCCAGCTTTTTTGTTCATTTGCTTTTGACACCTGAGGATGATTCGACGAAGAATCGGGAACGTTCGTGAAACCTGTTAAGCCTATGGAACATTTATTAGTTTTTTTCATACAAAGAGACCATCAGAAAAATTGAAAAACTAAAGAAAGGTATAATTAAACAGACGAATTCTGTTATTTTAACAATGTTTGCATATCTATCTATCTCTCTATCTCCCCCTTTCTCTCTCTCTCTCTCTCTCTCTCTATATATATATATATATATATATATAGTACCGTCGGTTTCGAATTTGGAAAAGGTCTGACCTTCCAGACTTTCATCAACTTTTGTTAATACTGTTGCAAAAAAAAAACAAGATGGGGGCTCCCGTCTGATTTGAGAAAAGGGTTTTTGGTTTTTGTGTTAACATTTTTTTTCTATATTCCGCCTACTTAATGTATTCAAGTGACATATGGGTGTCTAAAAATAGAAATAAAAATTAAATATAAAAATAGAAATGAAAAACTCCTTTGGAAAATTATTTTAAGTAAATTAGTCTATAGTCTGATTTCAGAGATCGGTCGTGTGGATATCAACAAACTGTATGGTTAATGGGAGCGAACTGCGTGTCGATCAGTTTTAAGTCAGCTACTAAATTCAGTTTTAAAGTTGTCGTCTGCTCCAATGATTGATACATAAGTTTCTCTTCTAATTCTTTATGAACCTTAGTACGATTCAATCATGAATTTATCATTAAATTTATTACGATTGTCTAAAAAAATCCTTTATATTTAATTAGGATTTAAGTGTTTTAATGTGCAAAATGTTATTTAATTATTATGAATTATCTTAAAAATGAGATAATTAAATCCTGGTGAAATTGAAAAATAAATTAATTAATCAGTCTTCTATCTTAACAATAAAAAATATTTTAATAATATAAATTCTTAGTATTGAGATAAATAATTATATGTTTTATGTTTTCCTATTAATGATAAAGTTTATTACTGGAAAATATCGAAATTGAAATCCAAAAGTAAATCTGGTAATAAATAAAATTATTTTCATGGTTATGATGAGATAATGTTCATCTTGTCCTTCCTTGTATACGATCTAAGTTTGTAACGACAATATGGAATCTTTATTGCTTATAATGTAAGGAATAATAAACGCTTTGTGATAATAATCATAGTAATAACAATAACGACACCGATAATAATATAGTCTGTGGTAATCCCTAAATATATGAGAATAATAATCGTTTATATATACTGGCCATTTTAATAATAAGTCTGCATACTTATTCGTGCAATAGTTTATGCTGTAGGAGGTGTGTTAAGATTCTTAAGATCACGAGTATGCGGGAGGGGGAACATCATCGTAGGTGTGTCAGTATGTGGCATATATTCTAAATCCTAGCTAGTGTGTTACGGGGAAGTTATTGGGGGCTTTAGTGTGTGGTGGTGATTCTAGGTCATATCCACCGAATTTATACGTTATATGATGCCATTAATTGTGTGTACACTTTCTTTTTTAAAATCTCGTCTCTTACATTCAGACAGTTTCTATTTGGGTCAATAATTGCCCTTGGGATATTATACATTTCTGCGTCGCACAGTGAGCACCTATTTTCGGCTAGGGAGTATGATGGTCGTCTTTCTATCGCTTTCTATTTGAAGATGAAATGTGTCTCCTCTTCTTTTAATAGATATACCCCGGTCACTAGTGCTGTGTTGGCCTTATCTTTATATTTAGAAGAGTGTCTGTGCGCATATAATCTCTGCTTAAAACATCCGTGTCATGCCTATGCATATTTTAGCTCTGCCGCTGGGTCGGCTTGTGATTGTCGCCTCGCATACCAAGGATTTTATTTTGCAGTTCTCGACTAGAGGGCAGTTATTTTTGTCCCAGCATGAGCAGCCTGCATCTTATTTTGTCTTTGGTTCAGCGGAGATAATTAGTTCGTTTCCCCTTTTTTTATCAACACAAAGACAAGAGTAGGATAATAAAAATTAAATATAAAAATTAAAATTTAAAAAATCTTTTGGAAAATTATTTCAAGTCAGTTAGTCTATAGTCTATAGTCTGATTTCAGCAAACTGTATGGTTAATGGGAGCGAACTGCGTGTCGATCAGTTTTAAGTCAGCTACTAAATTCAGTTTTAAAGTTGTCGTCTGCTCCAATGATTGATACATAAGTTTCTCTTCTAATTCTTTATGAACCTTAGTACGCTTCAATCATGAATTTATTATGAAATTGATTACGATTGTCTAAAAAATTCCTTCATATTTAATTAGGATTTAAGTGTTTTAATGTGCAAAATGTAATTAAACCATTATGAATTATCTTAAAAATGAGATAAGTAATTCTTGGTGAAATTGAAAAATAAATAAATTAATATATAAAATGCACAAACAAGCAAGATAAGCGTTTTAATATTATATGTATTATAGTTCTCGATGTTTGACAGTGTCAATGAAAGTGAATAAACTGAATCCATTATATTTCCTATTACAATATTACACGTTCAACTATTGTTCTGGTGTTCTTATTTTGTTTTACAGCTTTTAAAGTCAATCAACTGAATCCAGGACATGGGTTTTCTATTTCTATATTACTTGTTTCTCTACTGATCATACAGACGTTCTCGGTGTGTGACAGTGTCAATGAAAGTGAATAAATTGAATCCATTACACTTTCTTTTCTGTTACTGTATTGCTTGTTTATCTATTGTTCTATTGTTTTTATTTTATTTTACTGTTCTTAAATATAACAAACCGAATCCAGAACATGTGTTTTGTATTGCTGTATTATTTATTCCTCTGTAGTTGTTACTTTTGGGTAGGATTAACGAAACTTTCGGACCTTCCATTATACAGGGTGGGCCAAAATAAGGGTCCTATCTTTAAATTTGAATAACTTGAATTTGAACAACTTCCACAAAATAAAAGTTAAACTCACCAAACTTTATGTGTGTGTAGACTGACCCTTCCGGGATTTTTTGAAATAAACAAAACAAATTTTAGCCGAAAAACACTTCTTAAAACTTACAAAAACTAAAGTATTGTTTTTTACACTGTTTTGAGTTTTTTAAGCAAAAATAATGTTTTCTAAATGAGGGTACGTTCCTTAGGGCTAATACGGCTCATGCTTGCTTCGGAAGGGGTCCTTTACTTATTCTAAAAAAAAAAATTTTTTAAATCAATAAATAAAAAAGTTATGAATTTTTAAAAATAGGACCCTTATTTTTGCCCACCCTGTATTAGACTTACATAGAAACCTATGCTAAAACTTGATTATTTCAAAAGTTTCCTTTTTTTATCCATAAACTAAAATGGCGGTGCTTAATCGCAATAATCATAAGATTTTATTTTCTAGAATAGTGGCTTCTCGGATGATTACTGTTAATTTTTAAGGACACAAATGAAGCATAATACTTGACTTCGGTCAAACATTTTAATTTTAGCCAGAAATTACCGTTTATCTGCGAATTTAAAGACCTCGAAATCATCTGCGAATTACTTGTTCCTCTATTCTTACTTTTGATAGGTTAACAAGACTGTCAGACCAACTTGTACATTAAAAATTGCTCCTTACAAATACGTCGTTTAGCAGCGTTTCTAAAGTCTAATTCATATTGGAAAAAAAATTGCTTAAGCTTGCGCCCCCTAAAGTTCAGTTTTACCAAAGGGAAATAGTTAGGATTTTTTTCCTGTAAATTATAAAGGAACTGTGTATGGTGATTCTCTGTGACCGTCCTAACCGGGTTTGTCTCGGCGGGTGTAAATAATACAGAAACGATCATATCTTGTTTCATAGGCACGTGCCGCCACAGTGTGCCATAGGCCACTCCTACACAGTCGTTTGCCTAAAAACAATATCATACACAGACAACTCGACCAACAATCGCTCGACACTGAAAGACAAAATCGGAAGACACGTAAACAGCAATCTTCATTCTGACAATAATCATCATAGTTTTCTCTAAAGTGAAAAAATTTTTTTATAAATATAGCGAAAAAAGTAGTTGTTTTTTTTTACTTCAAAACTTTGGCTAAACTCTTCTAAAATATGTAAATACGATTCTAAGTTCCGCAGACAATTTTGTCACTTTTTACAAAAGTCACATTCAAAGTTTTAGTGAAATCAAACAGGTAGTTTTTTTTTTATTTATTTAAGATTTCGAAATCTGAGAAGTAGGCATCCACAAACGGCCATATTTTCTTAGAATTAAAAGAGAAACTGCCGAGGAGGTTAACTCGAACAAAAGTTTTATTCGAATCAAGTTGTTGTAGTCGAAATCGAGTTAACGTCTTTGGCAGTTTCTATTCTAGTTCTAAGAAAAGAAGGCGGTTTGTGGGTGTCTCCTTCACCCGTCCAGAACATTTGCAAATCTTACATAAAAACAAAACAAAAACTACTAGTTTATTTTCACTACACATTTAAATATTACTTTTCTACAAAAAAAGCATAACATAAAATTAGCATCATATTTACAAATTTTAGCCGATTCTAGCTGATTTTATCCGATTTCAGCTTGGGTCATTAATTTAAGAAGTATTAAGAAAAAAAGAGAGAAAGAATTTTCAAAACAGCTTGTGTGTGATTGGTCAAATGAATAATGTCGCAAACTATGAAATCAGCTATGCCGAGTTCAAATCCAGTCGAGTCTATTCCGGCCATCTACGCATTTATACCATTGAAAAAGTTATTAATCCGGAATTTCATCAACTATAGGTAAAATATGAAACTGTTCAATTTGTCGTATACAAGGACTCGTATATGTTCCCAATTTCTTTTTAAAAAATGATTAAATCAAATTAATCAAATAAAGTGTATTGGCAAAAAATAGCAAGGTGCAACAAGCCATGTAAAAGTGCAACACGTCATGTAGAAAGACAGAAGATGTGTACATCTATATACCGTCAGAAGGTTTTTTTCCTAGGCGAATTTAATCTTGCATATGAAAGGAATCGTCACTACCTCTGGTAGGCTGTTCCACGAAGACGAATCACAGACAGCGAATGCTGCCTTTCTTCTAAGAAGACAAACGCGACTACGGTACATCTTTTGTCGTGGAGACTACAAGTTAGCGCTAGCGTAAGAAAAACTTCTCAAAAGGTATATTTAAATTCTGTTTGGTGATTTTTCACCTCAAAAACGCGTCCCCATACATCCTCCGCTGCTGAAGTTAGGGGTAATCATCCTAATATCAGCAGCCATGATGCCCCCAGCGCTGCCTTGAACTGTTTGGTCGTCTGTAAGCTGACCATGGATTCTGGCAGCCTGTTCCACCGTGCTGCGACCCAACCCTAAACAGACGCCTCCCGACGTATAAGCACATTATCAGGAAAGTAACCAAGCGAATGGTCCGAGGAGATCTCTAATCATAATACTATTAGATTTTTGTAAACATTCATACATTTGTATTACATATACTAGTAATAATAAGAAAGCCTTTATAGCCAACATGCATATTATTATTTATTAATTTCAGCCACATTATTCGGGCAGAGACAGTAAGAAATAAAGAGAAAGAGAGGAAGAGAAGCGAGAGGGACGAAATCTGCTACTGTCTATTTTTAAAGAGCTACACGTTAACCCATACGTTCGTCTCGGCCCAAAATGAACTCTTCAGAGATCCAATCATAGTAATTCATACTTCCATTTTTGTCCCGTCCGTTCTCGTAGGTCGAATTTAGAAGCTTGACCCCTTCACATCTTACGTCTTATTTACGCCCTCTGCAAAGTATATAAGAGAAATAAGACAATGTATTTTAGAAAATGAACTCATTTACAGTTTCATAAAATGATTAGAATTTGAAACAATGGACGATAGATAAACTAGACTCACATAAAATATAAAATATGCTTAAATGAGCACATACTACCTGTCTGCACGATATCTATAAAGGTATCAGCGATACGGATTACTATACTATATCTGTATAGGGCCGTTATTCGTCCACGCATAGAAGATTTTTGACACGTCTGGGCTAATGCACCAACCACTTGCCTCTCCCTCTTGGACTGGGTGAAATAAGGAATATTTAACGTCCAAGATGGCTGCTCTTCTGAACTAATGCAAAAATAGATAGATAATTGTTAAGATTAATACTTCAAATATTGTCTTCGATTGTTTTTTTTTTCATTCTCTCTTTCACCATTCCGATTTTTTGCATTGTTATCAGCCTTCAATACTGGTAAATGAGTATGTGGGTATTAACCCACATACCCATTTACCAGTATTGCTTCAAGCAAGCTACGATTCCCAAATAATAGTTAATTAATAAAATGCCCTTTTTCAAAACCAATATACAAATTAGTTAACCATGCAACTGATATCGCATATACAGGGTGGGCAAAAATAAGGGTACTATTTTTAAAAATTCATAACTTTTTTATTTATTGATTTTTTTTTTTTGATTTTTTTTTAGAATAAGTAAAGGACCCCTTCCGAAGCAAGCATGAGCCGTATTAGCCCTAAGGAACGTACCCTCATTTAGAAAACATTATTTTTGCTTAAAAAACTCAAAACAGTGTAAAAAACAATACTTTAGTTTTTGTAAGTTTTAAGAAGTGTTTTTCGGCTAAAATTTGTTTTGTTTATTTCAAAAAATCTCGGAAGGGTCAGTCTACACACACATAAAGTTTGGTGAGTTTAACTTTTATTTTGTGGAAGTTATTCAAATTCAAGTTATTCAAATTTAAAGATAGGACCCTTATTTTGGCCCACCCTGTACATACACAGTCTGAAAAAAAAAGATAGTGCGTCTATTGTATGAAGTTTAATTAACTTAAAATAAGGCGTTTTGATTTCACCGTTAGTGCCGGGAAATGGACCTAACTTTGGCATTTACTGAATTAGATTTTAGTCAACATGAAATAAGTTAACTTTCAATTTAAATTAAAAATACGAAAATAAACTGTAAACATGAATCTAACTTTATTTTAATACTTTATTTGTTAATTTTTTTAAAGTCAACATTTAAATTCTTTTAAGTTTATTTACTTTCATTTTTTTACGTTTATTTCTTTTGGACTTTTTCGGGATTCGTTTCTTGTTAGAAAATACTTGCATTTTTGAAAAGATAATTCAATGTAGAAATATAGGTTATTTAAAAATATTTTATTTAAAAATGTATGTTATTTAGAAATCGGTTTGGCAATAAAATCAATCGGACATCTTTAAATCTCATAAATACTTTCGATTTATTCTTTAACTTTGCCGGTTTTCTTTCACGAAAGTATTTACTATAAAATAGGATTTTGAAAGTTGAATTTAATCATTACGTTATTGTTTGGTCATCAAATTATGAATTGAATCTAATTGGCATGAAATTCTAACTAGAACCTAGAAAAGATAGTTTTTTGTCTTTAGCATCGCGCTATGTTTACTATAAAAACAGCCATGTTAATAAAAAAAAAAGTAAGGGAAATTTATGTGACGAATGCAGGGAGGCGGAAACCGACTAAGAGCTTTCGGTTTGATGTGAGGGCAGAGGTTAGGATGACATTGTTTTAATTGAAAAGATAGATAAAAACAAAATGCATTCTGGTGGATTTAATTTCATAATCGAATAAGTTTTTTAAATAGGATTTGTAAAATTTCGTTTTATTTGACGCTGTTGCATTTTTCATTTCAATAAATATTATATTAACAGTGACTAAAAAGTAATAATTAAATCTGTACTTATTAAAGTTACGTTGACGCGAAAAATACGGACACACCCACGTGAATTTGACTCATAATTTTATTAATATAGAGATCATTTCTTGTAAAATGAATTATATATATTATTCTTGCATTATAGTAGTCGTGTTGGAATAAAAAAAATGTTTAAAGGCCAAGGAGCTAAGGGGGGCACAGGGTGGAAATTATGCAAACCACGTGATTTCTAGAGGAAGCCTTCTTTCTCTCTCTTAGCTGGCGAGACTTGGACATTGAAAGGCATGTTTGTATGCTGCCCCCCAACATGGGGACAGCACACGTCGGGTGGCTGATGTACTGAAATATCTCTCTAATTTTTTCTCCACCCCCCCCCCCTCTCTATCTATCTATCTATCTCCACCTGAAGTTTCTGTTTCTGTACTTTTGAATAAACCTTTTATAAACGAAACAACGGGTGTTGGCGTGAATTTATCAATAGACAAAACAAACAACCTGGACTCACAGCGATGATGGTGATGATGGCGACAACTACGACGAAGAGAGCGGTGACACTATTTACGATTATTTGTTCAGTACGTTAGGAAATACATAATGTCTTGTGTCCCCTTTTTCCACATTTAAGGATATCTCGAATTTGTTTATAGTACAAGTAATAAAGTTTAAATAGATGTTCCAGGATGTTTATTAACCATATTTATGGATACATGTTGTAGAGAAAATAATGGCACCCCCTTTCTTATATAATGAAATATCTCGAGTAGCATATCAACTCCGACGATACTAGCCTCGAGAAGTACGACAATAGTAGTACAGTCGGGCCGTTCCCCGTATACATTACAAGCTAGTTACCGAACGTGTAACTACCAATTGAAGTGTTCATTTACAGTGATGAATTGGTTTATATTTATTGACCGTTTGTGTTATTATAAAATACCTTCGAATAACATTTAAAAAATCAATCATATTTTTAACATAAATTGAAAGATTACAAACTTGGGTTAAGGTCATACCCAGGGCTCCTATTTTTAAGACAGATTCTTATGTGTATGTTATTTTTCAGTAGATATAATTGGGAGACTTTCAAGGAAAAAATATGATTTTTTTTATAATAGTACGTCATATCTGATGATAGTGTCTTATACGACACGCTTCTAGAAAATTGAAATTAATCATATTTGGTGTAGATCGCGTTAATTAGGATCACTTTTACAAGATGACAGGCACCTGCTTGCCGTCCTTTAGCTGTTGTCAAATAGTACCCAGGAGAGGGGGGAGATTATCCCCCTCCCCTCAATAAGTCTTTTCGTTTTTTTAACACAAGTGTATGCAGTTGTCATCTATCGCCTCATTTACCTTCGATGTTGATGTGTTCAGCACGGTCGTATTTCTTTCTCCCGCAAACCTAACAAAAAAAATATGTCAGAAATATTACAACTAAAAAAAAATGTTAGAAATATTACAACTAAAAAAGAACGTATCAAAATATGAATAGTGTCTCCATAATTAGTATACATTTTTTTTATTTCTTGTAATTGAATATAGATAATGACTTACAAGTAATTCTATATCGATGTCTATATACAAAAAATGGCATTTTTTATCAACCGAAAAAATAAGAATAAGATGTCAGAAATGTCACTTATATATTAATGCGCATAACCGCTACCATCTATAGGTTAATATCTCCGTATTCCGTTTGCGTACGCCAACAAAATATGTCACGCCAGGCCTGTTCAGTAACAGAAACCATTTAAACAAAGAGGGAATGCGGGGAGGGGGGCGATGACTGATACAGATGTGGAAGAGAAAAGACAGTAATTAACGCGTGTTGATATATAGGAAAGAGGGTTTTATAGCAGATGAAAGCGAAGAAAAGAAAAGAAAGAGAGAGAGAGAGACGAGAAGAGAGAGGAGCTACGGGAGTTCGCCGTGAGAAAAAGAGAGATGAAGAAGAGAAAGGGGAAAGAGAGAGGCGAATAATATCAATTTACGACCGACCAGTTCCGTAGCCGATCACACTTAAAGATGATGAAGAGGAGAAGGGTTTTGAAACTGCCGAGAGGAGATTAGAGAGTAATTCATACGTGTATATATACGAGAATTGGGGGAAACGAGCGTGTTATTCCAGTTGAGAGAGAGACAGACAGAACGAAATAAGCACGTATGAATTGGCAGAGAAACAATGAGAGTGATAACATCAAATACTGACGTCTTTAGAAAGTGTATTTTTCTTTATTTACCGATTAAATCACAAAAACGTAAATAGCCCGACCCACCCAAATAGCAGCAAAATCGCACCCCTTTTCTGTAGAGGTTCCTAGATGCTGGAAGATATTTTACTCTAATAGCTTCTTTCCTTATACAGCTTGCCTTTGTAATTCTCTTCCTGCTCCCTGTTTCCCCGACCGTACCAGTATGCAGAAATTTAAATGTAATTTGAAAAAAAACATCTTTCTGCTTTACTCCCCCACCAGTCTTGCTTCTATAAATCTGGCCCCTATCATAGTAGCCCCGTACGCTTCAGTTGCAATATGCATCGCTTGTTGTAAACGAAAATTAAAAACAACATATGGAAATCTTATTATTCTTTAAGAGAAGTAAAGAGACTTATTATTTTGCCATCTAATTTACATACGTGTTTGTGGTGTGTACAGGCACACATATGTAACTTATATAGCGACGCTAACAAAGAGAGTCACTTTTTTGTTCTAAATACTCCCAAATATATTAATGAATATTAGAGGGTGGTTTAATAAACATCGAGTGAGACTGGGCAAGAGAAATACATCGATGGCCAAGGGATGGGGAACTTGTTCAGTCAGCGTGAGTTTATCAAAAGCCGAAACGGCTAATTAGAATATAATTATTTTCAAACATAACTCAATCCCAGAACCAAGCTATATTATAGCATGCACTTTGTGTTATGAGAGTATTAGGTCGATTCATAAATATTTTCCGTTTCATAATCTTGAATTAAATTTATAAACCGAATTGAACAATTTTAATCCATTAGCTATGAATTTTTTAATGTCATCCGAATAGAATGAAGACGGTTTTGATTCAAAAAAAGGTTTGGATGTACTCTTTCTGTCTTCAGTGGATTTTCGGCCTTGAAGTGCATTCTGTAAAACCCCAAAGAAGTGAAAATCAGTCAGGGCGAGGTCAGAGGAATATGGTGGATGGGATAGAACAGAACAGTCAAGCTGAATTTTTTTTTCCTGCGTCACTTTTGCAGCGTGTGTTCTTGCCTTGTTATGGAGGAGAACAACCTCTTTCTTATTAACAAGTGCCGGGCGGTTTTTTTTTTGGAGGGGGGGGTCTCAAATTTTTGTCGACATGCTGCAATTGTTCAACATACAGATAGACCGTGAAATCTTTATTCCGTGGATCTCAGGTGTTGGGGTTTAAAGCTTGTGGAGATTTAGCTTTATCAACCAACTTCCCCTTTGTGTTGAATATCATCATAAGAAACTCATTTTTCATTTTCTGTTATGACACCATCAAGAACGGGCTCATTTCATTGCCTGGTAAGATGACTTGTTGCGATGGAAAGACGATCTGCTTTATTTTTCTCACTTAAAGAATGAGAAACCCAGACGCCCAGCCTGCTAACATTACCCATCTTTTCTAAGTGGTGGCATATGGTGGGCTGTGAAGTATTGAATTTTTCTGGCAATTTACGTGTGCTTAGATGATGATAATTCTCCACTAACGTGTTTTTAAACACGTTAGTGGAGAATTAACATCTTCATCGATATCCGATGTGCGACCCGGTCTAACCCTAACCCTAACCCTAACCCTAACTCCGAAGCTCAAATCTCCGAAACGAAACTTTGTAAACCAATGTTTTACTTGTTGATTTGTTTGGCCTTGGCCTTTTGGCTAAGATCAAAGTGTAGTATCTGTTCCGATGGATACTGCACCCCATAGACTGTTATTGCCTTGGCCTTCAGGGCTTGATTTACGCCGGTCTATGGGTCTGTCTTGTGCAGTTCTAGGAGGTCCACCCTCCCAGACTTCGCCTCCCCTCTTTGGGGAGGAGTAAGTTTATTGCTTACTGCCTGGGGCGCCCCTACCGAGGAATGCTGACGGGGCTGCCAAGGCAATTTTTAAACCCCACTTTCCCGACCCGACCTTGGGTCACATCTTACTTGTGGGAGTAAAATAAAAACTGGCCTTGTGCCTAACTCCTGGAGAGGAGTAAATCAGTACTTGTTGATTTGTTATCACATTTTGCCCATAAATGCTGCATATATTTTCGCTGTCTTTGCAGCACACTTTTCTTTAATTTAAACTCCCACAACGTCACAAGTCGAATATTCAGTTTCATTCCTTCCATGTTAAAGGTTATAAACGTATAATGTTACTGCAATGCAAGTGATAAAACAGCTCTGAAAAATAGAAAGAAACTTCTAATTAAAATTTAGACTAGTAAACCAAAATTTGAGGTGTTTTAAAATTACTTAAAAACGCTTCTAAATTGTATCAGCATCATCGGCAGCCTTGGTCTATTAATGACGCGCGACACCGAAGACAATTGCAAATTTTCTTGCCTTTTACGAGCGCCTCTCTATAGCCATTATTCGTGGAAACGCCTTGAGTCTGCACTCGGCCTGCAAAGCCAGCCTGACATTCGAAGAAAACTATTGACTGTGATACGTATATATCTAAGGAATCGGGATTTCTTGATATTGAACTAAAGAATGTCCAAGTGACAAATAAGGGATTTATTAATTATCTATTGAATATAGTAATCTTATAGTTTACTTTTTCACCGAATGGATTAGTGTTATTGTTGTGGGGTACAAATCACCCATATTGAAGAACTAATGGAAGCAACCATATATAATAAATACCATGGTTGCAAAGACTCAAAGAGAGCACACTCCTATCATGTGAGTGTCCACGTGTGGTATCTGTTCCGATGGATACTACACCCTATAGACCGGTGTTGTCTTGGCCTTCGGGGCATGATTCCGCCGGTCTATGGGTCTGTCCTGTGCAGTTCTAGGAGGTCCACCCTCCCAGGCTTTGCCTCTCCTCTTTGGGGAGGAGTAAGTTTATAGCTTACTGCCTGAGGCGCCCCTACCGGGGAATGCCGACGGGGCTGTCCAGGCAATTTTTAATGGCTAAAGCGCTCACGTTCTCGGGCGCTGGCTTTTCAAATCCCACTTTCCGACCTTGTGTCACATACTCCTATAGTGGGTAGGTGTTAAATATCGAGGACACTCCTATCATGTGAATGTCCACGTGTGGTATCTGTTCCGATGGATACTACACCCTATAGACCGGTGTTGTCTT
Source organism: Sepiola atlantica (assembly GCA_963556195.1). Classification (NCBI taxonomy): domain Eukaryota; kingdom Metazoa; phylum Mollusca; class Cephalopoda; order Sepiida; family Sepiolidae; genus Sepiola; species Sepiola atlantica. The sequence continues at coordinate 7,213,233 of OY744532.1, read as the reverse complement.
GGCATTCGGGGCATGATTCCGCCGGTCTATGGGTCTGTCCTGTGCAGTTCTAGGAGGTCCACCCTCCCAGGCTTTGCCTCTCCTCTTTGGGGAGGAGTAAGTTTATAGCTTACTGCCTGAGGCGCCCCTACCGGGGAATGCCGACGGGGCTGTCCAGGCAATTTTTAATGGCTAAAGCGCTCACGTTCTCGGGCGCTGGCTTTTCAAATCCCACTTTCCGACCTTGTGTCACATACTCCTATAGTGGGTAGGTGTTAAATATCGAGGACACTCCTATCATGTGAATGTCCACGTGTGGTATCTGTTCCGATGGATACTACACCCTATAGACCGGTGTTGTCTTGGCCTTCGGGGCATGATTCCGCCGGTCTATGGGTCTGTCCTGTGCAGTTCTAGGAGGTCAACCCTCCCAGGCTTTGCCTCTCCTCTTTGGGGAGGAGTAAGTTGATAGCTTACTGCCTGAGGCGCCCCTACCGGGGAATGCCGACGGGACTGTCCAGGCAATTTTTAATGGCTAAAGCGCTCACGTTCTCGGGCGCTAGCTTTTCAAATCCCACTTTCCGACCTTGTGTCACATACTCCTATAGTGGGTAGGTGTTAAATATCGAGGACACTCCTATCATGTGAGTGTCCACGTGTGGTATCTGTTCCGATGGATACTACACCCTATAGACCGGTGTTGTCTTGGCCTTCGGGGCATGATTCCGCCGGTCTATGGGTCTGTCCTGTGCAGTTCTAGGAGGTCCACCCTCCCAGGCTTTGCCTCTCCTCTTTGGGGAGGAGTAAGTTGATAGCTTACTGCCTGAGGCGCCCCTACCGGGGAATGCCGACGGGGCTGTCCAGGCAATTTTTAATGGCTAAAGCGCTCACGTTCTCAGGCGCTGGCTTTTCAAATCCCACTTTCCGACCTTGTGTCACATACTCCTATAGTGGGTAGGTGTTAAATATTGAGGACATTCCTATTATGTGAGAGTCCTCGTACCACGTGTGGTATCTGTTCCGATGGATACTACACCCTATAGACCGGTGTTGTCTTGGCCTTCGGGGCATGATTCCGCCGGTCTATGGGTCTGTCCTGTGCAGTTCTAGGAGGTCCACCCTCCCAGGCTTTGCCTCTCCTCTTTGGGGAGGAGTAAGTTTATAGCTTACTGCCTGAGGCGCCCCTACCGGGGAATGGCGACGGGGCTGCCCAGGCAATTTTTAGTGGCTAAAGCGCTCACCTCTCGGGCGCTGGCTTTTCAAATCCCACTTTCCGACCTTGTGTCACATACTCCTATAGTGGGTAGGTGTTAAATATAGAGGACATTCCTATTCATGTGAGAGTCCTCGTACCACGTGTGGTATCTGATCCGATGGATACTACACCCTATAGACCGGTGTTGTCTTGGCCTTCGGGGCATGATTCCGCCGGTCTATGGGTCTGTCCTGTGCAGTTCTAGGAGGTCCACCCTCCCAGGCTTTGCCTCTCCTCTTTGGGGAGGAGTAAGTTTATAGCTTACTGCCTGAGGCGCCCCTACCGGGGAATGCCGACGGGGCTGTCCAGGCAATTTTTAATGGCTAAAGCGCTCACGTTCTCGGGCGCTGGCTTTTCAAATCCCACTTTCCGACCTTGTGTCACATACTCCTATAGTGGGTAGGTGTTAAATAAAGGACATTCCTATTATGTGAAAGTCCTCGTACCACGTGTGGTATCTGTTCCGATGGATACTACACCCTATGGACCGGTGTTGTCTTGGCCTTCGGGGCATGATTCCGCCGGTCTATGGGTCTGTCCTGTGCAGTTCTAGGAGGTCCACCCTCCCAGGCTTTGCCTCTTCTCTTTGGGGAGGAGTAAGTTTATAGCTTACTGCCTGAGGCGCCCCTACCGGGGAATGCCGACGGGGCTGCCCAGGCAATTTTTAGTGGCTAAAGCGCTCACCTCTCGGGCGCTGGCTTTTCAAATCCCACTTTCCGACCTTGTGTCACATACTCCTATAGTGGGTAGGTGTTAAATATAGAGGACATTACTATTCATGTTTTACCGCATGGTAGGAATCCGGTCATCTCCTACCACATTTAGTGGCGTTACTGTATTGCTATGAATAAATACATTGTATATTTTAACCTGTCACAATTTGTGGTTGTTATCTTTGTGACCCCTAGCACGGGTCTACAACACTGACGACGAGAAATTTAGTAAAGAACATACGTGAGGATTTTGATTTTATACCAGTCACGAAAACTGGCTACCAGGATTACTCAAGAAAGTTACCGGATCATTCGACAAAAAATTGAATAACGAAGATTCGGGCAAGGATTTACTTGAAAAAAAAAAAAAAAAAAAACGTCAAACACCAAAAGACGTCGTCAAAAAAGTCTTATCTTGCTGTTGGAAAAAAAAGCCACAAGAAGCCTTAACTACGAGTTAAAACGGAACTCATAAATGGCGTGGATTTACAACTGAAAAAAAAAACGACTTAAAGTTTCAGTAAGTACAAAAAAAAAAATTGTTCGTTCTAAAAAGATTGTTTTAAAAAGGCATTAGCATTGAAAAACAAAATTAAAAAGTTACGTCGGATGTTTCCGATTAAAATAAATTTTTCTCTGACTGACTGGCACGTTGAAAAAAAAACACTTTCGACAAGCAGGTACGGCATAACACTTTGTGTTAATGAGAAAATATGATATTCTGTTACGCACTTAAAGCGGAAATTATGGCCAATATTTAAATAAATGCTATGAACTCGTTTTTTTTCACACAAAAAAAAAACTAATTCTTTGTAAAAGAAAAAAAAAGTGTACGTTCAACAAAGATTTGAACTAAATACTTACACGTTACGAAAAGAAAATTGAAGAAAAAAAAAAAAAAAAAGGTCAAACTTTTTTCTGTATAAACACAAACGCTGAATTATTTTCTAGTGGAAAATTGCCACACAAGGAAAAAATAAATTAAGGAGATACTCGTCAATATAACCAGATACAAAAATTGTAAAAGTTTTTTTTGTAGAGTTGGTACTATAGAAAAAGAATTGTTTTGTTTCTGAAAACGTTTTTTTGTCATATATAAAAAATTTTTAAAAAATGGAGGATTTTTCAAAACAGATTTTGGAAATTATAAAACTTCAACAAAATCAACAATTAGAACTTGAAAAAAGGTTTCGAGAAGAACAATTGATAGTACAGAAACAAAATGACGAGAAGCAGTTAAGTTTAATGAAATACTTCGAGGAAAAACAGGGAAGAGAAAATAAAGAAATGATGAAATACGCCGCGGAAGAAAAAAAAGAAATGAACGAACAAATATTGGAATTGAAAAAATTACATTTAGAGCATCAAAACCAATCAGATAAAAAAATGGATTTGTTAACGCAAGTTTTAATGAATAAGGACAACGGACAGGAAAAACAGTACGGCTTTTTCGCAAAATGCGATCTGGTCAGCCATTGATACATTTCGCTATGCTCCTGAGGAAGACCTAACGTTTGAAACATACTTCAGAAGATTTGAAGACTTATTCAAGATTGATTATGGTTCATGGACGGATCAAAAGAAGGTTCGTTTATTACTACGAAAGTTGGGTGCATCCGAACATAACAAATTCGTGGATTATATTTTGCCAAAAAAACCCAACGAATTGTCGTTTGACGAGGCAGTCAAACTGTTAATGGAGTTATACTGTCCAAAGACAAGCCTTTTCCATAAAAGATGGAAATATATGAATATTACACATAAGGAAAATCAGGATTATACGACTTTTGCGTCTATAGTTAATAAAAACTGTGACGACTTCAAGTTGCCATCATTAACGGCAGATAATTTTAGATGCCTAATATTCACACAAGGTTTGATAGCCACAAAAGACGCCGATATAAGACGTCGTGCTCTAAATAAACTGGAATTAGAACCTGATTTAACGCTTCAGAAACTGGCTGAAGATTGTCAACGGTTCGTGGCAGTGAAACAAGATTCCCGAAACATAGAGGAAGCAGGTATCGCTCACATTAAAAAGATATGCTCCAAATATAAAGGACAGTCACCCGCCAGCTATTACCAACCAAGAGGCAAAAAGAACCCTTCACAAAATTATCAGGATAGACAAAAGCCTAGGACCCCTTGTAGTAAATGTGGAGGACCTCATGGGTACAATGCATGTTGGTACCATAAGAAAATAACGTGTGACCTATGCAAACGAGCAGGACACAAGGCCTCATATTGCAGAGAAAAAGTAGGAAAAAAAGAACTACATAAAAACTGCAAAAAGGGACCCTTCACCAACAGAGAACATAAGGAAATATGTTACGGTGAGAATCGGAAATAGAGAAGTAAATCTGCAACTCGATTCAGGGTCGGATATATTGATTATAAATGTTCACACGTGGAAGAAATTAGGTAAGCCCACGATGATGAAGACGAATAAACTCGCAAGATCGGTAACTGGTGAAAAGATACATTTTGAAGGTGAATTAATTATTAATGTTTCACTAAAAAGAAAGACAAAAAAGCTAAAAGTATTCGTTCTTAGGAACACATCAAATTTATTTGGATCTGACTGGATCCAAGAATTTGAATTATGGGACTCGCCAATGAGTGATTTTTGTCAAAAAGTCGAAAATTTAACGGCCGAAGCCGACAAACAAAAAAAAGATCTAAAAAAATCTTTTCCAAGTGTTTTTTCTGAAAAGCTTGGATGCTGCACGAAAATAAAAGCGAGATTCGAATTGCTGGATGAAGCAAAACCAATATTCAAAAAACCACGTAGCGTACCGTTCGCTTCAAGAGAAAAAATTGAAGAAGAATTGGAAAGACTAGTTAACACAGGGATTTTGACCCATATTAACTATAGTGAGTGGGCAGCCCCCATCGTATACATAAAAAAAATCAAAAGAAATCAGAGTATGCGCAGATTTCTCTACCGGATTGAATGCATCGCTTAAGGACCACCACTATCCGTTACCAAACCCAGAGGAAGTATTCGCTAAGTTAAATGGCAGAAAAATCTTTTCCAAAATAGACTTAAGCGAAGCGTATCTACAGATACCAGTAGAAGACGATAGTTCAAAACTTTTGTGTATCTCAACACACATAGGTCTTTTTAAATTCAATAGATTAGCATTTGGGATAAAAGTAGCACCTGCTATTTTCCAACAGATAATTGACACTTTGCTAAGCGGTTTGGATTTTTCAATAGGCTATCTGGACGATATTCTCATACGTAGCAAAAATAGAGATCATGTATTTCAAGTGTTTGACAGAATAAAAGAATACGGCTTCACTTTGAAGGAGGCAAAATGTGATTTTTTTTGGGAACAAATAAAATACCTGGGTCATATATTAAATAAGGACGGGAGAAACCCCGACCCGGATAGGTCCACAGCAATAAAAGACATGCCAGAGCCTCAAAATGTAACTACATTGCAAAGTTTTTTAGGGCTCGTTAACTATTATCAAACTTTTATTAAGAATATGCATAAATTGCGCGCGCCTTTGAATGAACTATTAAAAAAGGACAAAAATGGAACTGGACGCCAGAGTGCCAGTCGGCATTTAAGCAGTTAAAAGATGTACTAACATCAGATTTATTTCTGATTCATTTCAATCCAGAACAAGAGATTATTGTCGCAACTGACGCAAGCGCTTATAGAATAGGGGCATGCATTCTACATAAAATGCCGGATGGGTCCACTAAACCGATCGCCCATGCGTCGAGAACCTTACTGCCAACCGAGAAGAATTATTCCCAAATTGAGAAGGAAGCACTGGGGATCATATTCGGAGTTACAAAATTCCACCGTTTTTTACATGGTCGAAAATTCAAGCTACAAACTGATCACAAGCCGCTTATAACCATTTTCGGTTCAAAAAAAGGGATACCAACTTACTCAGCCAACAGACTGCAAAGATGGGCGACCATCCTGCTAAATTACGATTTTAGTATGGAATTTCTTGCATCTGCGAAGTTAGGTCACACTGACGGATTGTCGCGATTAATCCCGAAATCAAGGGAACCGCTGGAGGACACAGTAATAGCGTCACTACAAAGTGAAAAGGACTATACACAAATACTGTGCAATACGATCAGGGAATTACCAGTGACTTTGAAAGATATAATAAGGGAGGCTGAAGAAGATAGTTTCATCAAAGAAACGAAACAAAAAATGCAATCAGATGAATCGGCGGCGGAAGTTTATTCTATGTGCAATGAGGTACTGTTGTACCGAGAAAGGGTGGTAATCCCAGCCACGCTGAGGAAAAAATTTTTAAAGGATTTTCATACGGGGCACCCTGGGGCTACTAGAATGAAGAGCCTCATGAGGTCCTACGTTTACTGGAAGAGCATGGACACTGATATTGAAGACATGGTAAAGTCGTGTAAGGGATGCGCATTGGCTGCAAAAGCGCCCCAATACAATTTAGCCCGTGGCCTAAAGCTGACCATCCATGGTCAAGGATACACGTGGACTTTGCAGGTCCATTGGAGGGAAACTATTACTTAATAGTTGTTGATAGCTTTTCAAAATGGCCTGAGGTATTTAGATGCAAGAGTCCAACGACGGATTTTACAATCAGTGCTCTTCACGAATTGTATGCTAGGTTTGGTGTGGTCGATTGTTTGGTGTCGGACAATGGCACGCAATTCACGTCAGCAGATTTTAAAAGTTTCTGCGAGGATTTCCAGGTCAACCACATAACAACGCCAACCTATCATCCTCGATCGAACGGTCAGGCAGAGAGGTTCGTGGACACGCTAAAAAGAGCCCTGAAAAAAGCTAAAGGAACGCCCTCAGGAAAGGCGTTACAACAGTTTTTACAGGTGTACCGAATTACGCCAAATGAAAGCGCTCCATCAAAGATGTCGCCGGCAGAGTTAATGTTTGCGAGGAAAATTAGGCCGGTCTTCGAGAAACTTTTGCCTAAACAGGTAAAACCGCCGAATACTACAGTTCCTAAAAAGATGTATTTACCTGGGGAAAAGGTATTTTTCCAGGTACATAAAAATAATAGTATGATGTGGGAACTAGGAAAGGTCAAGCAGAGGATCGGGCGGATGGTTTACATAATCGAAGATCCAAAATTCACTCACAAGAAGCATTTGAACCAAATTCGGAAACGTGTCACTGATGACGACAGACAACCTCCTGTTGAACAAGAAGTAATGGACCATATATATGACACGTTCGACCTGGTAACACCACAAGCAGCCGAACAACGCCGGTCTTCCAGAAAAAGAAAAAGGATCGATCCCATAGAGATCAATCCCAGGAAAAAGAGCTATACGATCATCCCAGGGGAATGAAAAGCTCGGGAGGGGGGTGTTGTGGGGTACAAATCACCCTTATTGAAGAACTAATGGAAGCAACCATCTATAATAAATACCATGGTTGCAAAGACTCAAAGAGAGGACATTCCTATTCATGTTTTACCGCATGGTAGGAATCCGGTCATCTCCTACCACATTTAGTGGCGTTACTGTATTGCTATGAATAAATACATTGTATATTTTAACCTGTCACAATTTGTGGTTGTTATCTTTGTGACCCCTAGCACGGGTCTACAACAGTTATATATTTGTTTCTCATTTTTTTTATTTGTGATCAACAAAATTTATAAATTGACCTAATATATAGAAAGAAAGCCTTAGAAAAAGATTATATATATATATATATATATATATATATATATATATGATAAAAAAATGGAAATAATATCCCAACGTAATGGAAAATGAAAAAAGGAAAACCAAAAATATTATTTATCAACGTTTCGTCTTTATTTTAAGACTTACTTATAACTTAGTAGAATAATTGTTTTTGACATAATCAATCTTTTGTAAACCTGCTACAAAAATTCAACATTAACATATGTTCTTGTGTACATCAGGATCGAGTAAAACAAGAAGTGCAGAATAAACAAATGAATAAACAAATAAACTAATAAATAAACAAATAAATCAACAAATAAATTAACAAATATATGCACAAATAAATAAATGAATAAATAAATAAATAAATAAATAAGCAAACTCTCCCACATCCCGGAAACATTGTCATGTGGTGCCGAAGGAAATTCCGGCAGTGGTGAAATGATGGTAACCCCAGGAGTGCCCAGGCTCGGATTTTTACCAGTCCCAGGGAGGGGTTGGTTTTTAAAAAAAAGAGAAAATCTTGAGATTTTTTGTTTTTTTTGTTTATAGGGAAGGAAGGAGTGTTACAGTACTGTAGGGCGCCATTATGCAAGGCACAGTAGGTTAACTAGTATCAAATAGCTAATTTTGTTATTGAAAAATAGGTTTTGTTTCTGGACTCAGAAGTGAGTTCAGAGAAGAGTTTGATCCAAGAATAGTCATAATAAATTTAGACACCTGACGTGACCTTTGAGTCAGAGATCAGAGTGAGTCGTTTTTGTCCCCATCTCGTGCGTGGGAATGATGATTACGTCACCACGGAAAACAAGAACTTAGCTTTTTAGAATCAGTCTGAGCTTAGAGGCGATACCGTTCAGACCGGGTGCGAGCATGTAGCCGGCAAACTGGTAAGGCCCCGCTTTGGGAGGGCAGAAGATATCCCAAAAGGAACCAGAAAATAGCCGGAGTATGAGAGAGTCGAAACCGGAATCCCCCTGACAGCAAACGAACTAGGAAATAAGAAACTTGTGTGAAAATAAAGAAACTTGTATGAAATTTCCCTTCAAAAAATTCGTGTCTCGTGTATTCATTCTGTCTGAGACAGACCTCTTCCTTCGATCAAGACGACACAGCCAGCGAAGACTAGACGAATCACAGGCCAAAGAAGAGAACAGAAGATAAGGTAAACCTTGAGATTTATTTGAGAAGAACTTTTTAGGAACTTTAAGAAATGTATAATGAACTTTCCGTGATTTGATGTAAGTTGAACTGAAGCGTTTATAAATGGTAAAAGAACTCTTTCGAGACTGTGAACAGTACGTTTTTATATGTGGAATAAGATTTATAAAAGTTATATGTGAACATTATGTTATTTGATGCCGAGAGCGTTAAGAGACGTGTCGCAAGGGAACATTCGTTATTTGAAAAATAAGATCTGTAAATGGTTATCGTACGTATAAATGAATAACGGCCGTAATTGAAAAAGGCTTGAGATGCCGTTTCCAACATGTAACGTGTATCGTTACATGGGGTTGATTTGGTAGCCGTGACCTGCCGTTTCCAACATGAAACGGTTCGATATCGATCTGGTGCTGTCATGAAGTACGAACACATCGTGTGGTCCAAGTAATAGAAAAAGGAAGAAAAAAAAGGAGCGAGGCACGGAGGGGAAAATTGTTGAGATACACAAAAGAGAGACACATTTAGTTAATTATTAAAAGTCACAGAAAAAAAGAAAAGAAAAAAGAAAAGAAAAAAAACACATTTTGTTAAAAAAAAGAAAAAAAGAAGAACGCACACATACACAGACCATTATTAAATTACGCAGAAAGAGAAAAAGACACATTTTGTTAATTGTTAAGATTCACAAAAAAAAAGAAAAAAAGAAAGACACATTTTGTTAAAAAAAAAAAAGAACGCACACACACACACGCGCAAAAACAATTGTTAAGACTTTGTAGGAAAAGAACATTCTAGTTAGAAAAAAAAGGACGATTTGCCGTAATTATGTTTTTTTTGTGTTGTGTTTTAAGAATTTTTTGCTGTAATTTTTTTTTTTCTGGTTTGTGTTGGTGGGGGACAAAGGTGAAAGCAATAACGGGCGAAAAAAAACGAGGGAAGTATGTAATCAAAAGAGAGAGAAAGAGAGGAAGAATGGAAATGTTAAAAAGGGTGGATGTGCTGAAATGACATGTGCACGCGAGGACAGAATATGCGTATTTAGAAAAAAGAAAGAAAGAATGTATTAGAAAGAGAGAGACAGAGACAGAAAGAGTATAGAAAGAGAGGGATTGATATGCCACTCTGTGGCCGAAATCTTTTGTTTTTAGAATGTATATGCGTGTTAAAAAGAGAGAGAGAGAGAAAGAAAGCGCCCGTGGGTTTTGAAAACTGCTATGGTGTCGAGCGCTGTTCTCTTTTCCCTTTATCTTTTGAATTATGTTGTATTGTATTGTGGAGATATGTTCTCCATTGGTTCTGTCGGTTTCGGTTTGATTTTTTTGTTGTTGGGTGGAATGAATTTTTTTTTTTGATGTATTTTGATGTATTTGTTACATGGAGGATTCCGGGTTCCTAATGCTTGAGTGAATGATATTTTACTATTTAGAGGATGGAGAAATTTAAAAATGTAATTAAAAAAAAACAGTTCTTAAATTGAATGTTACGTGGGTCAGCAAAGTGTTAGGGTTAAAGTGATCTTGTATTTGAGTTGTTTGGGGGGCACTGATAGCAGGTTTGGGTCGGTTTATGGAGACCCCGGACGGGGGTCAATAAGGTTATTTCGCAGAATATCCCTGTGCACAGAGTATGTGCAGCCCAGTTGGGTCTGCGGGATCAATAAAGTTCGCTCGCGTGGTTTTCGCAAACGAGGCGGCCATGGGTTTTGGCTCGGAGAAGAATGGGCAAAGGTGCTCGAACTCTACACGCGTTAAAACTGCGAACCGGTGGTTAGACGACAGGACAGTCGTATTGGTGCGCCACGATAACGGTGGTCGATATTAGAGGTGTGATTAATTTTCGTGACCCAGGGTTGCTCCCCAATCACGTCGGTAGACCGTGTATGGAAGTGGAATAGATTTAAGCTTTATATTTAAGAGAGGGTACCTCAGTCAAATTAATTTTGGTTTAGGGAAGAAAATGATGGACCTGGATTGGTGACCAGACGTGTTCCAGGAACGGTGGTGTCGACATTTCACCCCCGTCACGCCGTTTAGTTAGAGCCATGGGATGGGTGCCACGCCACGCCAATGGGGTTGGGAGTTAGAAACTGGGTGTTTGTTCGCTGTCATTCGCGACGGGAGCACGGGCGTGTCAGAAATGTATGGTCCATATATAGCAAGCAGTATAGCGACGGTACCTTCAGTAAGCTTCGAGGCTGACCATTAGAGAATAGGTTAATGAAGGTTTTTTTGTTCTGTTTTTTGTTCCCCTATTTCGCGAGAATAAAACGCGCAGTTAGTTTTAATCGGTTGTATGCCGACCGTTTGTTGAAGTTATCTAAGAAAGTGATGGTGGCCCGAAAGTGCAACATACCGGGAATTTTTGGGAAGTGGTCGAGCACGGAGAACGTGTGTGAGCAAGAGCGAATTTATGTGGTAGATTTTGCAGGAGATATAGGCGAGAAACGCCTGATGTTGATTTATGACAGGGGATGGCTTGTTTTTAGCCGGTAACGACCGTAGGGAGCAAACTCTCCCACATCCCGGAAACATTGTCATGTGGTGCCGAAGGAAATTCCGGCAGTGGTGAAATGATGGTAACCCCAGGAGTGCCCAGGCTCGGATTTTTATCAGTCCCAGGGAGGGGTTGGTTTTTAAAAAAAAGAGAAAATCTTGAGATTTTTTGTTTTTTTTGTTTATAGGGAAGGAAGGAGTGTTACAGTACTGTAGGGCGCCATTATGCAAGGCACAGTAGGTTAACTAGTATCAAATAGCTAATTTTGTTATTGAAAAATAGGTTTTGTTTCTGGACTCAGAAGTGAGTTCAGAGAAGAGTTTGATCCAAGAATAGTCATAATAAATTTAGACACCTGACGTGACCTTTGAGTCAGAGATCAGAGTGAGTCGTTTTTGTCCCCATCTCGTGCGTGGGAATGATGATTACGTCACCACGGAAAACAAGAACTTAGCTTTTTAGAATCAGTCTGAGCTTAGAGGCGATACCGTTCAGACCGGGTGCGAGCATGTAGCCGGCAAACTGGTAAGGCCCCGCTTTGGGAGGGCAGAAGATATCCCAAAAGGAACCAGAAAATAGCCGGAGTATGAGAGAGTCGAAACCGGAATCCCCCTGACAGCAAACGAACTAGGAAATAAGAAACTTGTGTGAAAATAAAGAAACTTGTATGAAATTTCCCTTCAAAAAATTCGTGTCTCGTGTATTCATTCTGTCTGAGACAGACCTCTTCCTTCGATCAAGACGACACAGCCAGCGAAGACTAGACGAATCACAGGCCAAAGAAGAGAACAGAAGATAAGGTAAACCTTGAGATTTATTTGAGAAGAACTTTTTAGGAACTTTAAGAAATGTATAATGAACTTTCCGTGATTTGATGTAAGTTGAACTGAAGCGTTTATAAATGGTAAAAGAACTCTTTCGAGACTGTGAACAGTACGTTTTTATATGTGGAATAAGATTTATAAAAGTTATATGTGAACATTATGTTATTTGATGCCGAGAGCCTTAAGAGACGTGTCGCAAGGGAACATTCGTTATTTGAAAAATAAGATCTGTAGGCGTGTATCGTTACAAATCAACAAATAAATAAACAAATAAATAAACAAATGAATCAGCAAATAAATAAACAAATGAATAAACAAATAAAAAACAAATAAATAAACAAATGAATAAACAAATGAATCAGCAAATAAATAAACAAATAAATAAACAAATGAATCAACAAATGAATCAACAAATAAATAAACAAATAAATAAACAAATGAATCAACAAATAAATAAACAAATGAATAAACAAATGAATAAACAAATGAATCAACAAATGAATCAACAAATAAATAAACAAATGAATAAACAAATGAATAAACAAATGAATCAACAAATAAATAAACAAATAAATAAACAAATGAATCAGCAAATGAATCAACAAATAAATAAACAAATAAATAAACAAATGAATCAACAAATGAATCAACAAATAAATAAACAAATGAATCAGCAAATGAATCAACAAATAAATAAACAAATAAATAAACAAATGAATCAGCAAATGAATCAACAAATAAATAAACAAATGAATCAACAAATGAATCAACAAATGAATCAACAAATAAATAAACAAATAAATAAACAAATGAATCAACAAATGAATCAACAAATAAATAAACAAATAAATAAACAAATGAATCAGCAAATGAATCAACAAATAAATAAACAAATAAATAAACAAATGAATCAACAAATGAATCAACAAATAAATAAACAAATGAATCAACAAATGAATCAACAAATGAATCAACAAATAAATAAACAAATGAATCAGCAAATGAATCAACAAATAAATAAACAAATAAATAAACAAATGAATCAGCAAATGAATCAACAAATAAATAAACAAATAAATAAACAAATGAATCAACAAATGAATCAACAAATAAATAAACAAATAAAAAACAAATAAATAAACAAATAAAAAACAAATAAATAAACAAATGAATCAACAAATGAATCAACAAATAAATAAACAAATAAAAAACAAATAAATAAACAAATAAAAAACAAATAAATAAACAAATGAATAAACAAATAAATAAACAAATGAATCAACAAATGAATCAACAAATAAATAAACAAATAAATAAACAAATGAATCAACAAATAAATAAACAAATAAATAAACAAATGAATCAACAAATGAATCAACAAATGAATCAACAAATGAATCAACAAATAAATAAACAAATGAATCAACAAATGAATAAACAAATAAATAAACAAATGAATCAACAAATGAATCAACAAATGAATAAACAAATGAATCAACAAATAAATAAACAAATAAATAAACAAATGAATCAACAAATGAATCAACAAATGAATCAACAAATAAATAAACAAATGAATCAACAAATAAATAAACAAATAAATAAACAAATGAATCAACAAATGAATCAACAAATGAATAAACAAATGAATCAACAAATAAATAAACAAATAAATAAACAAATGAATAAACAAATAAAAAACAAATAATTAAACAAATAAATAAACAAATGAATCAACAAATAAATAAACAAATGAATCAACAAATAAATCAACAAATAAATAAACAAATAAATAAACAAATGAATAAACAAATAAATAAATAAATGAATCAACAAATGAATAAACAAATAAATAAACAAATGAATCAACAAATGAATAAACAAATAAATAAACAAATGAATCAACAAATGAATCAACAAATGAATCAACAAATGAATCAAAAAATGAATCAACAAATAAAAAACAAATAAATAAACAAATGAATAAACAAATGAATCAGCAAATAAATAAACAAATAAATAAACAAATGAATCAACAAATGAATCAACAAATGAATAAACAAATGAATCAACAAATAAATAAACAAATAAATAAACAAATGAATAAACAAATAAAAAACAAATAATTAAACAAATAAATAAACAAATGAATCAACAAATAAATAAACAAATGAATCAACAAATAAATCAACAAATAAATAAACAAATAAATAAACAAATGAATAAACAAATAAATAAATAAATGAATCAACAAATGAATAAACAAATAAATAAACAAATGAATCAACAAATGAATAAACAAATAAATAAACAAATGAATCAACAAATGAATCAACAAATGAATCAACAAATGAATCAAAAAATGAATCAACAAATAAATAAACAAATGAATCAAAAAATAAATCAACAAATAAATAAACAAATGAATAAACGAATTAATCAACAAATAAATAAACAAATAAATAAACAAATACATAAACAAATACATAAACGAATGAATCAACGAATAAATAAACAAATAAATAAACCATTAAATAAACAAATACATAAACAAATAAATCAACAAATGAATAAACAAATGAATAAACAAATGAATGAATCAACAAATGAAGAAACAAATAAATAAACAAATGAATCAAAAAATTAATTAAAAAATGAATAAAAAGTAAATAAACAAATGAATAAACAAATAAATAAACAAATAAATTAAAGAAATGAAGAAACAAATAAATAAATGAATAAACAAATAAATAAACAAATGAATCAAAAAATAAATAAACAAATGAATCAAAAAATAAATAAACAAATGAATAAAAAGTCAATAAACAAATGAATAAACAAATGAATAAACACATGAATAATCAAATAAATAATCAAATAAATAAATAAATAAACAAATAAATAAACAGATGAATAAATGAATAAATAAACAAATGTATAAGAAAATAAATAAACAGATGAATAAACAAATAACTAAACAAATGAATCAACAAATGACTCAACAAATGAATCAATAAATAAACAAATAAATAAACAAATGACTCAACAAATAAATAAACAAATGAATAAATGAATAAATAAACAAATGAATAAACAAGTGAATCAAAAAATATATAAACAAATGAATAAATGAATTAATAAACAAATGAATAAACAAATGAATCAACAAATAAATAAACAAATGAATCAACAAATAAATAAACAAATGAATCAACAAATAAATAAACAAATGAATCAACAAATAAATAAACAAATGAATCAGCAAATAAATAAACAAATAAATAAACAAATGAATCAACAAATGAATCAACAAATAAATAAACAAATGAATCAACAAATAAATAATCAAATAAATAATCAAATAAATAAACAAATGAATAAACAAATGAATCAAAAAATAAATAAACAAATGAATAAATGAATAAATAAACAAATGGATCAACAAATAAATTACCAAATGAATAAAAAGTAAATAAACAAATGAATCAGCAAATAAATAAACAAATGAATACACAAATAAATGAACAAATAAATAAACAAATAAACAAATTAATAAACAAATGAATCAACAAATGAACAACAAATAAATAAACAAATGAATAAACAAATGAATAAACAAATAAATAAACAAATGAATAAACAAATAAATAAACAAATGAATATACTAATAAATAAACAAATGAATAAACAAATGAATAAACAAATAAATAAACAAATGAATAAACAAATAAATAAACAAATGAATATACTAATAAATGAACAAATAAATAAACAAATAAACAAATTAATAAACAAATGAATCAACAAATGAACAACAAATAAATAAACAAATGAATCAACAAATGTATAAACAAATAAATAAACAAATGAATAAACAAATAAATAAACAAATGAATATACTAATAAATAAACAAATGAATAAACAAATGAATCAACAAATAAATAAACAAATGAATAAACGAATTAATTAACAAATAAATAAAGAAAGAAATTAACAAATACATAAACAAATAAATAAACGAATGAATCAACGAATAAATAAACAAATAAATAAACCATTAAATAAACAAATAAATAAACAAATAAATTAACAAATTAATAAACAAATGAGTCAACAAATGAATCAACAAATAAATAAACAAATGAATAAATGAATAAATAAACAAATGAATAAACAAATAAATAAACAGATGAATAAACAAATAAATAAACAAATATATAAACTAATAAATTAACAAATAAATAAACTAATGAATAAACAAATAAATAAACAAATAAATAAACAAATTTATAAACAGATAAATAAACAAATGAATAAACAAATAAATAAACAAATAAATCAACAAATAAATAAACAAATAAATAAACTTATAAAAATTTACTCGGGACGCATGATTGTTCGATCACCTAAGGCGTCAACTTAATTTGCCTTTTTATTTTATAAATTTTGCCTTTTGCGATAAACATTTTCTGAAAGCGAAAAAAAGTACAAATTTATCAGCGAAATTAAACAAGAATAGAATACGAAGTGGGCCGGGGCTGATTATCATCGGGCTAGTTCGGATTGTTATTTGCACCCCGGTGGTCAGGGTGTGAAAACAGGTGTAACACAGCCCTGAGAAGAATAGCGGGGGAGAGAGCTATGCCTTAAGGTATGATGACAGATTCTCGTCATCCTTCAATGAATTTGCCGACAAATATAATAGACTATCTACGTATGTCTCGATACCCTGGCGAGCGCGATCAAATACCTTGGCCGTCTTTTGTTAATCATGAAATCCTGCACGCGCGTACGCGTACACGCACGATATATACTCTTAAAATAAGTAACGGGGATAGGGTCTGTAAAATGAAATAGCGAGAGTAGCGAAACTGACGTCTAAAAGTAGATATTAGTAATAAAAGTTGGCCAGTTTTTATGATCCAATTGAAATAAGGTGCAGAGTCCCTATTTACTTAGCTTCTAATGAATACAGAGTTAGACACAAGGTCGGTTTTTGATGTGGGGAAAATCCGGCTCTCTTCAAAAGGGGCACTCTGGATTGGGACACAAATTAAATTGCCTTAGTCTAGAAGGATTTTTTTCACTGACTGAGGGCAGAAAAGATGAAGTGTAGTATCAAAACAGATAACACACTTTGCGATATAACGGCATAATAACCGGGATTTCCACTTCCGGCTTAGAATGTGTTCAGCAGAAAGCGGTGAAGAGCGAAAATCAGTCCCCGTTATTTTACATTCTCGCCAGGGGCTTTGTTAACTATTCTTAATTTTGGACAACAATACATTCTCTTTTGTTTATTAAATTTTTAGGTAAAAGTACAGAATAGTTAACAGAGACACTCTCCCCACGTTAAGAATGGCTTTCTAAATAATAACGCTCTTATTTAGAAAGCCATTCTTGACATGGGGAAAAGGTCGCTGTGTTAAAAATATTTCCTTTGAGCATATTTTTAAAAAGAAAACATTCCAATTATAATAAATAACTTTGTATTAAAAATAAAACTCAAAATTTCCAATGAAAAATAATCACTTTTCCCAATTTCCTATTTGTTGACCTAGATTTTCGTATGTGTAAAATAAACAGGGTAGCGAGTTTTGCACTTCGCCGCTTTCTGTTGAACACATTCTTAGCCGGAAGTCGCAATTCTCGGGCGTTATGCCGTTATGCCCACTTTGTTCCTAGTCAAAAGGTCAAGTGGGATGCAAAGTCTTGTGGAACATTCATTTCGAAAAACGATGATAAAGCTCCGAATGAAAGCAAATGTCCGGATTTTTTTGCAATCGGATATTTGCTTGCATTTGGACAGCTTTTTGCCTTGTGTTTTTTTACCAACAATCTTTATTTTATTTTTTTTTATTTTAAATCTTGGCCTTTGCCAACTTATCTATCCCAGCAATTTCCTCTGATGATAAGATTTTGATCTTTGAAAAGCCTGGCTTAAGGAAAAAATTAATTGAATAAATTGCTTTTTTGCAGAATATACCTTGCATTGAGCAACTGAATTGTAAAAAAGATCGGCCTCTGTCGCTTTCTAATTCCTTTTCATACTTCTACCTATCTATCTGCTCTATCCGGTATATTGAGCTGTATACTTTTCACAATAGGTTTTACCTTTCCTAAAAGTTCGCTTTTAGTTCTAAAATTATATACATATATATATATATATATATATATATATATATATATATATATATATATATATATATTAAATTAATATTTATTATTATTACTTATAGACATCGATGTGTCATGCTTACGTAATCTTCAGTGCAGGAAGTTAATTCCCAACGGTCGGCGGGCGCGAACTCCGATTACTAATTCGCAGTCAAGAGTCTTACCCGTTGACCACCACAAATGAGCTTTAGAAGTTAGGAGGAATTTAACTTTGTAAATGCCAAGTCGGCGGGTATTTACAACGAGCAGCAAAGAGTGATCAACAACAACAAACCATGGTGGATCTCACAATGAAGCTAGTTGTACTGCTTATTATTAAACTCTCTCAGAGTGCCCGGCCTTAATAAAGGGGACTATATAATAATATTTTATAAATAAATATTAATTATTTATTACGTACAGACATCGATGTTTCTTACTTACGCAATCTCCAGTGCAGGAAGCTAATTCCCGACGGTCGGCGGGCGCGAACTCCGATTACAAATCGCCACTGATTCGCAGTCAAGAGTCTTGCCGGTTGTCGATCACAAATATATATTCAGGAGACCTTACACATAAAAATTATTTTCCATGCAGCTTCATAGCAATAATAAACGATCTAATTACACCCGGGTTCTCTATTATTTTTCTGTCCAACATACACACTAATACGCACATTTGACAGATGGCATCCTCTATCTCGGACATTCGCGCCCATACTCTCTCTCTCTCTCTCTCTCTTTCTTTCTCTCTCTCTTCCTCTCTCTCCATCTCTCTTTCTCTCTCTTCCCCTCTCTCTCTCTCTCACACACACATTTCTTTCCGCATACTTTGTAACACACTATCCCTTTTTTAAGCTCTACATCACACACACACACAC
Organism: Sepiola atlantica; assembly: GCA_963556195.1. Lineage (NCBI taxonomy): Eukaryota > Metazoa > Mollusca > Cephalopoda > Sepiida > Sepiolidae > Sepiola > Sepiola atlantica. The sequence continues at coordinate 7,194,097 of OY744532.1, read as the reverse complement.
TCATTCCATCACACACACACACACACTCCCTACATTTTCTATCCCCCGTCTCTTTCCCTCTCCCTCTCTTATACACACAAATTTATTTGTTACACACACAATTTCAAGCACGCACATTTTCTCTCACACGGACACAAACGCTATCTTTATCACTTTTTCTCACTTTTTTATATTCCATTTCTCCCTCTCTCATGATTACTCTCTCAAGTTTCCTTCATCATCTCTTCCTCCCTATCTCTGTCTCTCTTTCTCTCTCTTTCTCTCTCTCTCTCTTTCTCTCTCTCTCTCTTTCTCTCTCTCTCTCTCTTTCTCTCTCTCTCTCTCTCTCTGTCTCTCTCTTTGTCTCTCTCTCTCTAATACTCAATTTCTATAATGCGCTCTTTCTACTTCTATCTCTAGATCTGCTGCTCTCTCTATCTCTCTCTCTATCTCTCTTTCTACCTCTTTATCACAATTCATTTACTGCCTTTATGATCTTCCATAGTTTTTTTTAAAAACCAGTTAACCAAAAGAGAGCTGTATCCCTTCCCCCTTCATTTCTACTTGATTTGAATCATCATTTGTCAATGAAGACAGATTCGATTAAATAATCCTCAACAATTTTCATTATTTTGTTTAACTTTTAAGCCTTAAAGTATTTAAAATAATGACTTTAATCTGTGTCTATCATCAAGGACATGAAACGCCAATCGTTTCAAAACTGCAGCCATAAAATCCAGCCCACTTGTCCCTTTTTGTTGTAAAGTGTTATCCCTGTTTTGTGATTTATTTACGTCTGTCACCAGAGAAAAACGGTGCGAAAAAAAAATGTTGTATGTTAGCTTACCGATGGGTGTATAAACCCTTATACGCGCATGTTGTTATTGTCACGAACACAGGTTCTTTTTGTCTGCTGAGAAACTCACTCAGACACCGATGTTTATATAAAAGGTATTTTTAAAAAGACAGTCACAAAAAAATAAAAAAGACAACTTGAATACGCGTGAGAGAGGGAGAAAGCCAGACAGATAGATAAACAGACAGCCACACTGTGCGCTGGCCTCTATTGGGGACAGCACCTCGTACACGTCTTTCCTCCTTGAAATCTTGCCAGCTAAGAGACAATAAAGCCCCGGGCAGAAATCACATGGTTTCATCGACTTCCGGTAGGGTTTCTTCTGACCTTTACAGTGTCACTCAACCCCTTCTATTCGAACACGTCTCTCATTGTGTAACAAAAACAAGGCTTAACAATATTGTAAACATTTTCCCAAATCAGAATTGTTCAAAAGTATGCGACATTCCCGCGTCCAAAAATTTATTTGCAAAAAAAATAATTACAATTTTTTACAAAACCTTTTTGATAAAAAAAATAAATTTTTTTTTGTTTTTTTCCAGGATAAAACTAATTACTCCACGGTAAAATCATCTGAATTTAATGGAGAATATATATTTTCTCATACGGAAATATGTAAAATGGAATTGTGTTCATTCTCACATTGTTGCTGTCCAGTTAGAAAGTTGAATAATCCATTGGTCATTCTTGGGGAGTATTGACCATTTTGGGTCATGATTTTTCTTGTATTGAAACTTGTTTACTATTGGTTACTTGTGTATGTTGATTTTTATTATCTACGTAAATCCGATGATTTTGGATGTAAGTGCGAATGAAATCTACCGAATCTACCGAAAAATAATGGAAATATAAAAATCAACGCTGAGGACAAAAAATATACATCCTTCCAAAAAATATACATCCTTCCAAAAAATATACACCCTTCCAAAAAATATACATCCTTCCAAAAAATATACATCCTTCCAAAAAATATACACTCTTCCAAAAAATATACACCCTTCCAAAAAATATACATCCTTCCAAAAAATATACATCCTTCAAAAAAATATACATCCTTCAAAAAAATATACATCCTTCAAAAAAATATACATCCTTCCAAAAAATATACACCCTTCCAAAAAATATACATCCTTCCAAAAATATACATCCTTCCAAAAAATATACATCCTTCCAAAAAATATACATCCTTCCAAAAAGTCCAGACAAATGTCTACGTTATTTAATGAAATATGTTGGAATGGACGAATGTTGTTTATTTTTTGTTTTTTACATTTACAGCATCCCAAGTAAGGCTGATGAGTTACATTTAAAGAAAAACAAGATATATAACTCTGTATTTTGGCTGTCTAAGTGTTAACGAAACGGTCCGTCAAGAAATACCTGTCACATGACGAGCATAAGCAATAAATATAGCATTAGTTTTAGGTTTATATGATTTTTCTTTTTTGGGGGTATGGTATGGTTTCGCTGGCACACGCTTAAATGGTAAAGTTTACAAAGAAATAATAATGTACCGACGTTACTCACCCTGTTACCTGGAATACATATTCCATAATTCATAATAGTAAGTTACATAGTTTAGGATTTTAGCAAGCACAAACAAATTTGTGACGCTCCCGTGCGCGCACCGATCCTTTTAAAAATTTGATGCAGAGAAATTTCTTTCTCTATCGAGTTTTTTGTATCTAACTTATTTTTAAAGTTTTGGGTGTGTGTGCGAGTTAGGGGCGATCCCCCTAAAGGGTAGAGTTTACAAAAAAATAATGTGCCTATGTTATTCACCGGGTTTCCCATAGTATATATTCCAAAATTCATAATGATTGGTTCGTAAAAATACTTAAAACTGAAAGAAAACTTTATACATATATATGCACCCTCAAAATATTAACTTTTACTAAAAAAATAATGTGCTCATGTTATTTGCCGTGTTAGGGTTAGGGTTAATATTAGTTTTTCAGATTACCCTCCACGTGTATATATATATATATATATATATATATATATATATATATATAAGATAGATGGACGAAGAGTGATAAACATGCACGAATGTCCGAATTTATTTCAAACTTCGATTGTTCAATGCAAGGTATATTCTGTAATAAAATTATGTTTATTATTCTTTCCTTAAGCCAAAGCTTTTCAAAGATTTCATATTTATATATATATATATATATATATATATATATATATATAAGATAAATGAAAGAAGAGAGATAAATATGTACGAATTATAAATCTATTTCAACTTCGATTGTTAAATGCCAGGTGCACTCGGTAAAAACATGTTTATTTTTCTTTCCTTAAGCCAAGGCTTTTCAAAGATTAAAATCTTATCATCAGAAGAAATTACATAGATGGATAATTTGGCAGTGGAAAAGCCAAAATTCAAAATTTGAAAAAATATAAAGTAATGGAGAGTAAGAGTGTGCGTGTAAAAAAATATGGAGTCTGTCCAGTTGGTGAATGTCCGTAGATAAGGTGTCTGGTGAAAGGAGATTTAAAGATGGAAAAAGGGGTCTCGTGAAGGGAGGGTTGAAAATGTACAAAAATGAAGTAAATCCAATAGAAAGAATTTTAGTTCAATCGTATATGGAACGCACTTATTCGGATGTAATTTTGAGAATTAGGGCCATTTTAAAATACTTCCGTGGACCGAGAATGAAAGTAGTTTTTTCAGAAATTGAGAATGAGCTGTGTATATTTAACGTAGGCAGTCGGAAATTTATTTATTTTATATATATATATATATATATATATATATATATATATAGTTTAAAGGTTCATACTTTTTTTTTTTTTAATAAGCATCCGTTTGAAATTTAATAAAAAAGAAGTGTGGTAAATAAATACCATCAAAGCTTGTTATAGATGCAATATGTATTTTACAAAAAAGAAAAGACAAATCGAAGACGATTTTTTTTTTCCTCTTTTTATAAACTAACATTAAGTATGTATGTAGTTTGATGGTATTTATTTACCACACGAGTGGGATGTTGTTTTTTTTTTTTTTCCTCTCTCGTATGAAATCACGCAAGCACGTGGAAGGTTATAGTTTAAAGGTTCATACTTTTTTTTTTAATAAGCATCCGTTTGAAATTTAATAAAAAAGAAGTGTGGTAAATAAATACCATCAAACTACATACATACTTAATGTTAGTTTATAAAAAGAGGAAAAAAAAAATCGTCTTCGATTTGTCTTTTCTTTTTTGTAAAATACATATTGCATCTATAACAAGCTTTGATGGTATTTATTTACCACACTTCTTTTTTATTAAATTTCAAACGGATGCTTATTAAAAAAAAAAGTATGAACCTTTAAACTATAACCTTCCACGTGCTTGCGTGATTTCATACGAGAGAGGAAAAAAAAAACAACATCCCACTCGCCGGCTCACATCAACAGAAGCGGGCTTTCCAATTACATCGGAATTTTCAACTACAATGAATAAGCTAATTTTATTAGCGAAATATCTGTATAACTATAAACTACATACATACTTAATGTTAGTTTATAAAAAGAGGGAAAAAAAAATCGTCTTCGATTTGTCTTTTCTTTTTTGTAAAATACATATTGCATCTATAACAAGCTTTGATGGTATTTATTTACCACACTTCTTTTTTATTAAATTTCAAACGGATGCTTATTAAAAAAAAAAGTATGAACCTTTAAACTATAACCTTCCACGTGCTTGCGTGATTTCATACGAGAGAGGAAAAAAAAAACAACATCCCACTCGCCGGCTCACATCAACAGAAGCGGGCTTTCCAATTACATCGGAATTTTCAACTACAATGAATAAGCTAATTTTATTAGCGAAATATCTGTATAACTATAAACTACATACATACTTAATGTTAGTTTATAAAAAGAGGAAAAAAAAATCGTCTTCGATTTGTCTTTTCTTTTTTGTAAAATACATATTGCATCTATAACAAGCTTTGATGGTATTTATTTACCACACTTCTTTTTTATTAAATTTCAAACGGATGCTTATTAAAAAAAAAGTATGAACCTTTAAACTATAACCTTCCACGTGCTTGCGTGATTTCATACGAGAGAGGAAAAAAAAAACAACATCCCACTCGCCGGCTCACATCAACAGAAGCGGGCTTTCCAATTACATCGGAATTTTCAACTACAATGAATAAGCTAATTTTATTAGCGAAATATCTGTATAACTATAAACTACATACATACTTAATGTTAGTTTATAAAAAGAGGAAAAAAAAAATCGTCTTCGATTTGTCTTTTCTTTTTTGTAAAATACATATTGCATCTATAACAAGCTTTGATGGTATTTATTTACCACACTTCTTTTTTATTAAATTTCAAACGGATGCTTATTAAAAAAAAAAGTATGAACCTTTAAACTATAACCTTCCACGTGCTTGCGTGATTTCATACGAGAGAGGAAAAAAAAAACAACATCCCACTCGCCGGCTCACATCAACAGAAGCGGGCTTTCCAATTACATCGGAATTTTCAACTACAATGAATAAGCTAATTTTATTAGCGAAATATCTGTATAACTATAAACTACATACATACTTAATGTTAGTTTATAAAAAGAGGAAAAAAAAAATCGTCTTCGATTTGTCTTTTCTTTTTTGTAAAATACATATTGCATCTATAACAAGCTTTGATGGTATTTATTTACCACACTTCTTTTTTATTAAATTTCAAACGGATGCTTATTTAAAAAAAAGTATGAACCTTTAAACTATAACCTTCCACGTGCTTGCGTGATTTCATACGAGAGAGGAAAAAAAAAAAAAACAACATCCCACTCGCCGGCTCACATCAACAGAAGCGGGCTTTCCAATTACATCGGAATTTTCAACTACAATGAATAAGCTAATTTTATTAGCGAAATATCTGTATAACTATAAACTACATACATACTTAATGTTAGTTTATAAAAAGAGGAAAAAAAAAAATCGTCTTCGATTTGTCTTTTCTTTTTTGTAAAATACATATTGCATCTATAACAAGCTTTGATGGTATTTATTTACCACACTTCTTTTTTATTAAATTTCAAACGGATGCTTATTAAAAAAAAAAGTATGAACCTTTAAACTATAACCTTCCACGTGCTTGCGTGATTTCATACGAGAGAGGAAAAAAAAAAAGAACATCCCACTCGCCGGCTCACATCAACAGAAGCGGGCTTTCCAATTACATCGGAATTTTCAACTACAATGAATAAGCTAATTTTATTAGCGAAATATCTGTATAACTATAAACTACATACATACTTAATGTTAGTTTATAAAAAGAGGAAAAAAAAAATCGTCTTCGATTTGTCTTTTCTTTTTTGTAAAATACATATTGCATCTATAACAAGCTTTGATGGTATTTATTTACCACACTTCTTTTTATATATATATATATGTATATATATATATATATATATATATATATATATATATATATATATATATATATATATATAAAGCGAGAGTGAGGGTGTCATTTCTACCGCCTCAATAGATTTTATGTTTTGAACTGATCGTTTAATGTTCCTTACCAAATGTCGCCCAATGAAAAAGAATTGTATTTTCAATTGTCACGTCTTAAGTGTTATTCATACAATGGATCCATTATACCTATAATGTAAACCTATCTAAGAACGGGGTCATCTATAATGTATGTACGTACGTATGTAAGTAAGCATGTATACAATATCGAAAAAGGTTATCTATTGTAAAAGATTTATCTATTGCATTACGGCATATCAACCATCTTTCGGCTTTTGTGAATTCAAGAAACACAATATCTATTGTAAGCAATTCATTTATTGTTTTGGTTCGTTCATTTCAAGGCATATTAATGCGTTTTGCTTGATTTAATGGCCAACACACAATGTCATTAATCGGTGGAGTACGTCCGGCGTATAAACACTTACAGGGGTTATTTAATGCTAATCACATAATACCTATTCTAAACGACTCATTAAGAACAATGAATTAAATTAAAAAAAAACAATTCTTTTATCAATAAATGGGTTTGGGGTAGTCATACCTTCGCCAATAAAATTACAGCGTAAGTGGGTGCAACAGTTCCTATTGAATATGAAATCGGTCTAGCTGATTCCATCGTTCGCAATGGTATCCTTTATACCACTCGTGAAACGCATCCTATGATATTTGGAAAAACTAGTCTAATAACGCAGATAATATAGAGAGTATATATATATATATATATATATATATATATATATATATATATATATGATCCCCGTGTTAATATTAGACGCTTATGGTCTCCTGTTTTTGTTTCACTGTTAGATACTTAACCCTCCTTTTTATTTTATTTACTTATTTACTTATTTATTTATTTATTTATGAATTTTCCAACGAATGTTAAGTCTGCAATATATTGGATTTAGTTAGTTTCTCTGGGAATTTAAACTGCATTTTACTTCTTTTTTTTTTTGTTCTTTTGTTTAAAATGATACAAAGCTTCTTTAGACTATATATATATATATATATTAGATTTTTGAATGTGAGATGATATATATAAGTATTTCCACAATCAGACAACGCCGCAGCCCACAACCTATGAAAGAAACGAACCGGAAGTCCTAAACTCGAGTCTAGGACTTCCGGGTCGTTTCTTTCATAGGTTGTGGGCTGCGGCGTTGTCTGATCGTGGAAATAATTATGTTTGTGTGATAGACATATATTAACAGTTAAAATATTCAAATATGTTTCAATAAGGGGCAATCTTTCACAGAACCTAAAGACACCATTGAAATCTTCCTTCGATTCCATCTGAGGGTCACTATAAAACATTATCGGTTAGGTTCATAAAATAACTGAAATATATTAGAACGTACATAAACGACATTTATTTTTTAAACTAGATTCTCTTCGTTTCATGAAACAAAAATAAAATTAAACAGAATATCAGGGAAGAATGTATTAAAAAATGATTTTATAATAAAATCATTTTTTTTATTTGTATTTTTTAGATTAAAAAATAATTAAATAAAAACAAATTAATTAAAGCCATTTGCCGTTTTACAACATCTTCGTGTTTCTGAGGAAAACAAGCAAGTATTTTTTTAGATTTTCAAACTTTTACCTAGAAGTCGATTTAGAATATAACTTTACAAAGTTGACAAAATAGCAGAGAATGTGTCTTGAATAGATTTTTAAAAAGCATTGAAAATCTTAAATAAAAACACACTGTTTGTTATTTATAAAAAATATTTTTCTTCAAAACACGACCGCGCTAAAAAAAAAAAGTATTACTTGACCTCATATTGCAAATAGTATTTTAAACTTTTCTTTTAAGGCAAAATTTTTAACCATAATTATATTTGAAATGTTCCTGTTTCCAGAAACTTTTCTGCCAGCAATATATTCTCAATTAATTAAATCAATTGAATTAGATTGTTTAAAATTAACATTAAATTTTAACAGTTACGTTTATACTTTAAGTCAGACTTTATTAAATAAAAATAATGGCCGTCAAGATGATCGCTAGAGAAATCCAAAATGATTTTTAAGCCTTTCAACTGTTTAGCAAGAACGAACGTTTATTGGCAAAAGTCGAGTATTATGGTTCATTTGTGCTGATAAAGCAAAGAAACAAATCACGAAGGAGAAACAAAAGTTAAATTGATATAAATGTGCAATTCTCTTGAATATGTTTGGCTTAACTCGAAACAATGACAATTTTGAAGTGTTCGTTTGCTTGGGAGTATTTTTACTTTCATTAATATTTAACGTGACTGAAATGTAAAAAAGATATTGCGTTCTCTTTAAAAATGTGCAAAGTAGATCAAACAAAGGGAAATAACTCTGTATTTGTCAATGCAGAGTGACTTCCTCTTTTAAGTAAAAACTTGACCAACCAAAGCGAAGCAATTCTGTATTGACAAATACAGAGTTATTTATCTTGTTTATGTACAAACGAGTCACCACTTATCAAGGCCCAAAGGCCACTCGAGAATAGGGGTTACTGAGTTTGTCAAGTGGACGGTGATACAACGCCGTGCGGATTGATAACGATGGTTGAAATTAGTCAGAATTTGTTTACATTGGACTTGAAAATGATCATGCTGCAGTTAGCTAAGAAGCAGCCCCTGTGCTACTGTGTTCTATAGACAGGGACTCTTTAGAAGAAACATTACTAATGGAAGTTCCGTTTATTTTTAGGTACACAGAGAAAAAGCGAAAATCATGTACAGTGGTTGTAGCTAGACGAGTTTTTTGTGGGTGTTTTACAGAGGGAATATAGATTAGAGCTCAGTTGAACACCTACCATTAAAATAACGACAGAGTAGAGAATGACTAACAACCTCTCTTCTGTGAGAAAGCCCCTGTATGGAAGAGAAGGGACACCCTCCACTAGAGTTCGAAATCGGTTTTGTACTCTATCAAGGCAAGGCATGCTGCTCTGAGCGACACCTCCTCATATTTTGCAACAGTACCTAATCTTAGAAGGTATTTTTTCTGAAGATGCCGTCATTTTTTAAATAATTCCGATCGGATAAAATAATTTCTCGGACGAATTAAAGCAAAATACATTTTACTTGTTAATAACATGTACCAACGTTGCACAGAAAAAATGGCGAATATTGATTTGGTAGCACGAACGTTATCGATAACTTAAATCTAGAAACTAGTTTTACTTTATTATACACTTGCTATCCCTACCTGGTTGGAGATTATATAATATATTAATATTAAGGAATGGGTTTACCAAAAAAAGCTGATGGCGAGTGCCGAGATTGCAAACGGGATCTTAAGATGTTCAGTTTGATCGTTTATTTAATAAGTTATGTACAGTAATTTCATCATGTGATCAAGCAAAGCGTTAACAAATGTAACATGCTGCTGCTGCTGCTGCTGGTTTTTCAATCATTGTTGAAATATGTCACCATTGTAAAATATTTCCGAGTAAGATTCAATTTTATTTAACAGAAACTGAATAGAAATACGTTTTTGGGGTTGTGAAAGAAATAGACCAAAGGAAACTGAAGAATCATAATAAAATATTGAGTCTGTAGACGTATACAATCGATGACAATATGTGCGTAAGTGGCAGGCTCTTCTTTATTATAGAGATGAACAAGTCGATCTGTATGGCATAAAGCCTGAGGCGCTCCTACCGGGGAATGCCCACGGGGCTGCCCAGGCAATTTTTAAACAACCAGAGTGCTCAAATTCTCGAGCGCTGGTTTTTTCCCCACTTTCCCGACCTTGTGTCACATCTTACCTTGTGGGAAGAAGGTAAATAGAATCGTCACTTATCTTTACGAGCGCTTCTCTATCGCCATTACAAAATTAGGCTTAGTAAAAAAAAAAATTAATTGTTAGGCCGGGCTGCGTTTTTAATAAATTGCAAAAATTAAACTAAATTATTACACGATAATGGAAAGTAGAGCGATAAGCTCCGCAACGGGCGAGTTCCTCAACAGCCTTGGTCTGTTAATGACGCGCCACAACGCGGACCATAGAGCAACCAGGGTTTTTTACCCCGCCTAATAAACCGGTATCGTCCGGGCCTTCGGTTCTGGATTTACGCCGGTCTATTTGTTATTGGTCCTGTGCAGTTCTAGGAGGTGCACCCTCCCAGGCTTTGCCTCTCCTCTTTGGAGAAGAGTAAGTTTATTGCTTACTGCCTGAGGCGCTCCTACTGGGGAATGCCCACGGGGCTGCCCAGGCAATTTTTAAACAACCAGAGTGCTCAAATTCTCGAGCGCTGGTTTTTCCCCACTTTCCCGACCTTGTGTCACATCTTACCTTGTGGGAGGAAGATAACTAGAATCGTCATTTGTCTTTACGAGCGCTTCTCTATCGCCACTATTCGTGGAAACACCTTGAACCTGCCCTTGACCTAGCAAGCCAGCAGGACATCCAATAAAACTTCCTGTTACTTGCATATTGATTTCGAAAAACGACATTTTATTAATTAACTATTATTTTGTGTTATTTATTGAATAAATAAAAAAATTATTACACTATTAAAACAACAAAGTTGCTTTAAAAACTATATTGATTTTTTAATTTTCGACGGGTAAAAGACGTATCATAGTGCATCTCGCATCTCCCTATCTTCACAAGGTCATATATTCGCAAGGTCATATATTCGCAAGGTCATATATTCGCAAGGTCATATATTCGCAAGGTCATATCTTCACAAGGTCATATTTTCACAAGGTCATATCTTAGACGTTTTTCAATCGTTCCTTTTCAGGCTACTTTTTATCTTCGTTCTATTTTCTAGCGTTTCTGTTGTTTTCCCATTTTCCTATCTCACTCATTAATAAACTCATCTCATTGTGTCACTTATTTAACTCTAAAGGTTATATTCTTCATTTATATCTTCATTGCTAGTTTTCAATTTGTTATTGTATTATTAGAGTGGGTTAGTTTTCAGGAGAGATGGATAACATAATTATTTCAATCAATCAATTTTATTGCCAAACAAATATCAAAGTGCATGTAAAAAGACAGTTCGAAAATATTGCATCCATATTTTATTTACCTCTCCAGGAGGTTAGGCACAAGGCCAGTTTTATCTTACTCCCACAAGGTAAGATGTGACCCAAGGTCGGGTCGGGAAAGTGGGACTTGAAAAGCCAGCGCCCGAGAAAGTGAACACTCTGGCCATTAAAAATTGCCTGGGCAGCCCCGTCGGCATTCCCCGGTAGGGGCGCCTCAGGCAGTAAGCAATAAACTTACTCCTCCCCAAAGAGGGGAGGCAAAGCCTGGGAGGGTGAACCGCCTAGAACTGCACAGGACAGACCCATTGACCGGCGTAAATCAAGACCCGAAGGCCAAGACTACACCAGTATGGGGTGCAGTATCCATCGGAACAGATACTACACTTTGATCTTAGCCAAAAGGCCAAGAGCCAAAGAGGGTATTACGTAGACAACAGTAAGTCGCTTTGCGGACGCGTTGGAAAATACTTAACGTAGCAATTAGTAAGACGAGGTACTTTCTCTCTTGGATTTTTGTGCGAGACGAAGCAGGCAGCAGGCATATTTCGAAGGACCTATTAGGGACCGGTTTGGAGGAAGGCTAATACTGTGTTATGCTTCAGGAAAATAAAACTACAAAAATATTAAAACTGAAAACAAATAGATGTGCCGTTGTTGTCATTATTACATGCTCGCTATCAACACGTATGTGGAGAAACACTGCCATATTATGCGGACTGTACACATTGCTGACCACTACGAAGATACGGTGTGTTACTACTTCTACTACTAACAACACCAGGCATCACAAACAAACACTATACAACACGCGCCGACCATATTGGTTACGTGCCGAAAATTCGCCTGGTGTGTTCCAGACGACATCTTGGAGCCGTGATCGCCGTAGAAAATTTAAGCGCTATGTTAGAATTTGACTGGACTAGTGTTGAGGAGATAGGGAGAACAATTATAGCTGATTTAGTGCATCCATAACTATAAAAATCTGATTTTCAGAAATAAATGCTTGGATGAGGTATTATTTTATAATTGTATTCGCTGTTTTTATTTTTCGTTTGCGGATTCATGAAAAACTTAATCTCTTGATTTTGTTTTCATTGGCATCTCTACGTGTTTACGTGATTAATCGCTCGATTGTTTCCGAGTGTCGTCGCTTATTTAAAATCATCTCACATTAGAATAAAGCCGTACTCCTTTTTTTGTTTAAGTTTTTATGTTATTATTATTTTATATTTTTAATTTTGTAGCAGACCATATGCAAAATAATGAAGAGTGGCAAAAATCGTGGACGAGTCCATTGTGGGTGGGACGTCGAGAAAGAAAAAAAAAAGCGACTTGATAACTGTTACAAAGAAGGTTCCGCAATGCAAGGAGACTCGAAAGACGGCGGTTTCAAAAACGCGAAGGCCCGAAACGCCTGGTGATCGGAGTATCGAAGTACCGGAAGAATGGGAGTTTACCGATGTTTATGGCACCGATCAAGCTTTATTGGCTATGGTACCCAAGCCCGTCTTGCTGTTAGACTTTTGTGTCCGCTGACTAAAAATGCGGCTGATAAGCAAGTTGGTACCCTGAAGGAATCCCCTGACTTGTACTTCACCAAAGTGCTTGTAAAACAATTGCTGAAATTCACGCTCGGATAGACAATGCAGAGCAAATTGCTTTCCAATCAGATGTATATACGAACGAGTTTCTAGCGGAAACCAAGCCGGTGACCTCAGCAAAAAAAAGACTTTCATGAGACAAAGGTATGTCAAAAGATTTTTTAACATGTGTGCGTAGCCGGCGTAAACCATCCGGTGATGGAAATAAAGAAAACCAAAATTTGTCCATATACGTTCTGTTCTTTGTCATTCTTGTTGGATCTTACCGGGTACCCTGAAAGAACGGGTAATGCAATATATACTTGTATAGGAATACCCGGCGTTGCCAGGAAATAAATGTGGACCCCTGTTTATTTATTCGACTGGCCCTGAAACGCGTATTAGCATTTCCATCCTTATTGGTAATCTTTAAAATAAAGTATAATGGTGTCTTTTATGTTTATCGATATGTGGTTCGAATGGAGACCACGAAATATTAAAGTAAAACACATAGTCCATGTTTACGTTTATAATGTTGATATTTATAACATATATTTGTTCCCTAAGGGAGAGCACTCTAATTTCAGAAAGCTACCTAAACTAATATGCGCGATTCTTCTCTGAACGGAATTGAATCATCTGCTGAAACCGATTAACGTAATTAAATACGGTAAACTTTCTCTTGCATAACATCGGCTGGCAAGTCGGCCGAGACAACTAAGAAATAGAGGGTTCATAGTCAGTGGTGACCCGGGGGTGGTGCGTAAGTTGGATGAAAGGCACATTGATGAATCTTCAAAAGACGAAATACGTGTGTGTGGATATTAATATATATATATATATATATATATATATATATATATATATATATATATATATATATATATATATATTATTTGTTATTTGTTCACCTACAGACACTAGTGTTTCTTGCTTACAAAGTTCCTACTGAAGATTGCGTTAGCATGAAACATCGATGTCTGTAGGTATTTAAAAAATTAATATTTATTTATAAATACTATACTTAGCCCCCTTCACCAAAGGTCGGGTACTTTTGAGTGACTTTAATAACAAGCAGTACTAATAGCTGCATGCACGATCCGAATACGTTCGTAGATCACTCTAGCTGCTTGTGTAAATCTAGCCGCGATTCGCTATTTACAAAGTTAAATCCCTCCATAATTATTAACTAATTGTCTATGGTCGAGGGGTTAAGACTCTTGACTTCGAATCAGTGGCGATTTGTGATCAGGGTTCGCGCCCGCCGACCGTTGAGAATTAGCTTCCTGCACTGAAGATTGCGTTAGCATGAAACATCGATGTCTGTAGCTAGGTAGTAAGTTATAAAAATATATGTATGGCAATTAAGCTACACAGAGGCTCCAGCGTTTCACTCACGGGAAGGGATCTTCGCCCTGAAGATTCACCCGGGGACGGAACGCAGGAGCCTCTGTGTAGCTTAATTGCCATAAATATATTTTTTATAACTTACTACATATATATATATATATATATATATATATATATATATATATATATATATATATATACAAAATCTGCGATACTGGCATGTCGATGTTATCAATCAGTGGCTGTTAGAAACTGAGATTTCATCAGATCATATTTGGAAAGAATGAAATGAGAAAGAAAAGAAAAGAAAGGAAAAAATAAAATTTTAAATTTGGAAAGTCACGTGGTCAGATTTGAAACCGTTAAAAATCAAATATAATATAAAATAAACTTGTTGATGATAGAGAAAAGAGATAAGAAAAGACGGGTGGAAGAAGGGAAGAAAAAGGAAAAGAGAGTCAAAAACTTGTAGCCCATGTCTGGATACTTGTTAGTAGGGAGGGAGACACAATCTCCACACTGGTTGATGATGGTTTCATGCTGCCTGATGAGATCTCAGTTTCTAACATCTGTTGATCGATAACATCGACATGCCAGTGTCGCAGAGTTTGTACATGTCTGTCTAAATAAAAATAATCATGTATATATATATATATATGCAAACATTGTAACAAATAACAGAAATCGTCTGTTTAATTATACCTTTTTTAATTTTTCAATTTCCTAATGGTCTTTTTTGTATTAAAATCAAAAAAATTAATAAATGTTCCATAGGTGTCACAGGTTTCACGAACGTTTTCGATTCTTCGTTGAATCATTCTCAGGTGTCAAAACCAAATGAACAAAAAAGCTGGAGAAAGAAAAAAAATTTTTTTAAAGACGGCGGATAAACGAGCATAGAACGTTTTTCGCGTTGTTCCAGGAAGTCGTTGACGATTTAAATTCAGCAACGCTGGATGGCATCACAGAACAAAATCTCATTACGTTAACCATTTTAAAATGTTACCACTGGTTACATATGTGATGTTGTTAATTTTAGGTTGTTGCGTTTTTATGTAGATAGCTTCCAGTATTTTTTTTAAATTGGTTTCGAAATAATTTTTGTGTTATTAACTAGAATTTGTCTTAAATCAGAGGGGGGACAGTTATTATACATTCCGAAACCAATTTAAAAAATACACAACATATATATATATATATAT
This sequence comes from Sepiola atlantica, assembly GCA_963556195.1. Classification (NCBI taxonomy): domain Eukaryota; kingdom Metazoa; phylum Mollusca; class Cephalopoda; order Sepiida; family Sepiolidae; genus Sepiola; species Sepiola atlantica. The sequence goes on along the minus strand of OY744532.1, from coordinate 7,178,667 downwards.
ATATATATATATATATATATATATCACGATTTATTATACTATTTTATAATAATGTATACTTAAATCAAGTCATAGGATTTATAATTGTTTTAAAAAATCTGTATAGTAAAGAAGTTTACTATAAAAACAAATTACCTCTTCAGAACACCACAGCATCATGTAAAATGATATAAAAATAAATCTTGAAATGAATATATATATATATATATATATATATATATATATATATATATATATATATATATATATATATATATAATGAAGGTTTATAACTAAAAGATAACTTTTAGAGAATTAGACCTATTGTGAGATGAGGAAATCTCAATATACCGAATAGAGCACAAATGTACATTGAAACACACCCGTTTGAACTTTTAAAACCTTTAAAAAAAAACTTCTTTTAAAAAAAACTTTTTCCAAATTTTGAATATAGACTGTTCTTATCTGTCAACTTATCAATCACTACTTCCTCTGATGATAAGATTTTAATCTTTGAAAAGCCGTGCTTAAGGAATGCAATTGAAATAGAAGAAGAAGAAATATCTTTATTTACTAAATGCTCCTTGTTCTGAACAACTGAAGATATTGATCTGTTTCCATTTACAGGTCTAACTATTTTTCATTGACTCACCTTATATATATATATATATATATATATATATATATATATATATATATATATATATATATATATATGTATCAGCTCTTTTTTTAGCTTGTCTTTTGTAACATAGATTCGATCGTTTCCGGGATCATTTTCATCTATGTAAATTTATATTATATTGATATTATATATATATATATATATATATATATATATATATATATATATATATATATATATATATATATATATATATATATATATATATTTGGAGGGCACCCGGTGGGTGGACTTCTGGCACGTGACCACTTCTTCGGACAATCTGTATAGGTAAGAAATCATTTCTGACAAATTTCATGTTCTTAGTTCTAACAGCTTGAAACCAATCAGTGGACACGCTTACAGACACGAATATACAGGCATATGTCTCCCGTATCCGATATACACGGATATGTCTTTATTTTTAAAATTCAAGTTATAACCTCTGACCCAGCGTACAGAATGTGCTCAGTTAGCAGATAAATAAATAGAGTGAATCTATTGAAAATTGGGAAAGTGTTTTTTTATGAGGCGTAAGTGACGACTTGTGGTTGGATTTACAAGGACAATTATACGCTGAAGGGTGTCATAGGCCCTTCGGAGGTATTGAGAAGAAGAAAAAAAGGGTCTCGTTCTTAAAGGTCGGCAATGCCTGCGGTTTCCAGTCGAATGACTCAAGTCAATCGTTCGCGAGGGGAAGGGAACACAACTTTCCGTGTTGAGGTCAGTCCACCTCTTAAGACCAACAGCTTGTATATCCCCGATGGCCAATACGATAATAATTGGGCAGAAAACCTGGGCGATATGAAAAGCCAATAGACTGAATGCTTCGAAGAGAGACTTTTCAAGGAAGAACAACACTGCAGTTCCCCCCCTCCCCCCCCCCCCCAAAAAAAAACATTGAGAATTTGAGACACAATAAGAGCCAAGTTCAACCTAAACAAATGCATCACTCTCTGTGCATCCGAATAAAACTTTTATAACAACTATACTATGCCGTTAGCGTCTCTTTGCCCAGGGATGCAATCGAAAACAAGGCTCTATATCAAGATAAAACACGACTTTTCTCAAATAAAATTTCACGACAAATCCAATGATGATTGCAGTACGGAGCTTTCGGAAGCGAAAAATTTCGAAACTGGAAGGATTTTGTGAATCTACTGGTTCATTTTACTTCATTCGAAGTTCTCAGAAATCAAGGGGGCCCTTCCTGGAGCTAACACTTGATCTCTATATGAGATACATAGATATTCGATTATTCCATTACAGTTCTCCTTTACTTGTCAAACGTTGAGTTAGTGCATAAGTTAAGAACATTAGTTTCCCTATCCCGAATTGACCAGTTAACTATGTTATAGTATATATTTCTTGTGGTCTCTTGGTCTTACCGGATTCCAGGACAAGAATCTACCTAGTCTGGTGGAGTATCCAGCTATGTGTTTTTACTTCAGGTAACATCACTAGAAGAAGATACACTATTTATCGTATAAGCCAATGTATAGCCATACCGAAATGATCTTATATGTGCTGCGAATACTATGTTATTTTGAATATTTAGTCAGGGTTTACTAGTAGAGGGAAGTACCTTCATCTATGTTTGTTAAACCGGGATTGTAAAAAGTGCTGAAGATCAAATAGAAAGACCGAATAAACTCGAGGGTGGTCTAGTCGGTAATTCAAACCTATGGACGATTATCTGCATTCTCAGACCTAATTCTCTGCGCAAGTGAGTGCATATGCGCATGTTGTGCATTTAGACGGCAACAACCTCTTTAAATAGGCTGTCCTTACTTTCTTGCTATTTCTCACGAGGGCCATGTTAGACACAATGGCATTTTTTTTATATGGGGAAAAATCAAGCTCCGCAAAAAAAGGGCACTCTGGACGGGAATAAAAAAAAAACCTGCATTGTGTCGTTGGCATTCCCTTGCAAATGAAGGAAACTTTGACGACATGCATAAAAACTCACCTACCGAAAGAAAGAGAAAATGCTTGGACGGGGAGTGTCTTCAGACCGAAAAAGATTTGTTCATCTGTTTCACAAAACGGTAACGTTAGACACAAGGTGAGTTTGTAGGTTTAATTTAGATCCAAAAAAAGGGGCACATTTGTTCTGATATATATATATATATATATATATATATATATATATATATATATATATGGGCTGTAACAGCGATAACTAAAATCGCCTGAAGAAGCTAAGAGACATAGGTGTCGGGGCCATCAAATCTTCTACTGTGTTCTTCTCAAGGTTATAACTACGGGGTGGGGAGGGGTTGAAGACTATTTTAGCATGCCAGATTTTATTATCACCGATTAACATAATTCGCCCCCCCCTATACACTTATACCTTGGAGAAGTATAGAAGTCAGTCACATACATGCGTAAACAGAATATGTACTTGCTTACAAGAAATAACACACGCGCAAATCCACACACACATTTCTTCTTACCATTTATAAATCTACCATACATGCACACGCACAGAGAGAACGTATATTCATACACATAAAGCATGCGACGGCAGCAAACAAGCGCAGCTTCAACTAATATACACACTTCTGTTGACTAGACAGGAGTAAATAGGTTATGCCTATCGCCCGGCCTTTGCACCCCTTTTTTGTCTATTAACCAGGCACAGAGGGCAGGGACACTTCAAAGACATCCAGCTCTCGGCCTTGTTTCCTGACTAGGGCAATAAATGCTGCCCCGCCGTCTTTTTCTCTCTATCTGGGCAACTTGGGAACACTGCTTGTCACTTAGTGTCACATGACTAGTCTAGGCTGTTAGTATCTGACAGGTTGAGGGTACAGGTTGGACAGCTTGTCTGGCTGCTGTTTCCGACTGGTAGTACAGGAGTCCTAACTCTTAAGTAGCGCTAAGAGCGGCTGCTCTATCAACAGTTGTATAATATCAGGATAATTGTAGTGCCATGTTGATGAGTTTTTTCCGAGGCCACAACCCTATAGATAAAGACTCGGCTGATAGTCTACTTCTGTGAGCTTACCGGCAACAAACAAACACCATATTTGTCCAACCCATTCTATCAAAAATTTAAAACAAAATAAAACGACATTTCAAAATAAAAGTGAAAAGACTAATCCAGACGCCTACCTAAAACAACCAATTCGCCTCCTCCCTTGATGCTCGCGTTAATAAATATCTGAACAAACCTCAATGACGTAGAATCATTTCTCCTAGTAAACTCCTCGGATATTCTAGCACTAAGCGAAACTAACTTACACTCCTCGATTTCCTCTAATCGCTTTGATATGATTGGATACCCCCCACTCTGCTGTAAGGACTCAGAGAGACATATGCACAGACTCAGAGTCTATTTATGTGACATACCCCCTGGAATAAAGAACATAATCTAAAATCAAATGAAAAGGCCTACATGTGCTTTAGATTAACCCTACAACACGGCGTTATATACTTATATTTCCTCTAGTGTTTTCATTCGACCCAGGACTGTGCCCTGCTTGACTTTATCTCTGATAGTATGCAGCACTTTCTTTAGATCCCAGCGCTCAAATACATGTATTTGGGGGATGTTAATGTTAACCACAGTAATTAGCTTGGATTGTCCAGCTATACAGACGCAGCTGGTAAAAGTGCGCATAGTTTCTCTATTGCACATTCCATTTGACAGACTGTCACTTTCCCGACCGATCGTAGGGATCAGCAAGCTTCACTTCTCAATCTATTTTTGACTACACTCAGGCTTGAGAGATGGAGGCCCATATCCCACTCGAGAATGCTGATCACTTTGTGGTTAGGGGTAATATCACCCTAAACGTTCGATCCCAAGCTTAAGAGACGCACCATGAAGTATAACCTTTTCTCTCCCTGCTGAACAGTGCGCAAATGAGGTAATAAAATGGGTTAAAGCAGGCATAGAATCAGTTCACTTTAATCGGTGCAGCTGCTATTGCGCATAGGCAGCAAGTATTCAGCCGATTTAACCGTCATAAGTAAAATACAACTAAACAAACATTTACACCATCAAAAAATCATTGTAAGAGTGTAATAACCGCAGCTAACAATAAGCATACCGAGATGACCGGAAAACTATTGAGTCACAGAAATTAGAAACTCGCGATTTCTGAAAAATCTATAATAGTGTGGTGAATAATGGATAATCAATAATTCCCCCACTATTCAACCACCATGATGACGTCTGCACGACAACTGATAAGGCTGAACCTTTTGCCCAGCGGTTCGCCTTGAACTCCACCTCGGACTCCACAAATCACTCCCTCGCAAATTTCCAACTTCGGACTAAAACCACATCGATGATCTGATCATCACCTCTTCCCTAGTCCGGGATATGATTAAAAACAACACCTGACTCCCAAGCATGTGTGCCTGACCTTATTCCTGCTAAAGTAACAAAGAAATTATCGGCTGAACTGGCCCCTGTTCTCTCCAAAGTCTACAACAAATGCACTGTAGAGTCTTGCTTCCCCGATAGCTGGAAAATTGCATCTGTGGTACCAGTGTTCAATGATTCTGGTGAAAAAACTGAACGGAAAATTGTCGCTCCAGCAGTCTTCCCCCGATGTTCGCTAAAATATTTGAATCATTAATCAATCTAGCGTCAGCTACCTCGTTAGTCCTAAGCTTATCTCGTGGATTCAGGCAAGCCCGTTCTACTGCGTATATCGTAAAGACCATCTCTGAACGCATTTACAATACATTGGACAAGGTTGGTTCAGCTAGGACGCTTGCCCTTTATATATCTAAAGCTTTTCACAAGGTCTGACATGAATGTCTTCTCATGAAAATTAATTCGTACAGCATTACCTGGCGAATATTTAATATAATCAGGTCATTATTAGCCAAAAGAAAGACCGAATTTGTCCTTGATGGCCGTACATCTAAACAACATGTGATTTATGTAGATCTGCCCCAGGGGTAGATCCTTGGACATTTTTTATTCCTGATTTTCGTAAATGACCTTCCTGGTGCAATTGCGTCCGAGATAGGTAGGTTTGCTCTTTTCTCGACATGCGAGAAAAACGAACACACACATATCCAAGACAATAGCTGAATCCTTAGAAAATGAATTCCAGTCTGTAGTTGAATGGGAACAGAATGAATGATAACATTCAATGTTACTAAGACAAGGCACATTTCCTTTAACAATTATAAGAAACCTTTTTAACCACTGACCCTATCTGAGAGGCCATCATTCAAACTCCTCGGCTTAACATTCACAGGTAACATGAATTGGAATGCATACATAGAAGATACTGCAAAATCTGCTGTAAGGAAGATAGGCTCTCTCTACCGTACTAGAAAACTTCTCTCACCTGCCAATATTTTATATTTTTACAAAGCATGGAGTACTGTCGTCATATCTGGGCTGGTGCATCAACCACTAGCCTCCCCTCTTAAACAGGGTCCAAAAGAGCCTCTAATCTAATAGGTGGCACGCTATCTATCAAGCTCCAGCTCTGTCCCATCGCCGCAATGTTGCATCCCTGTACTTCTTTTACAAGTACTTCCATGGAATGTGTTTCGGCGAGCTTGCTGCACTGGTGTTCGCTAGACGTAAATACCCCCGACCGACCCGACAATCAGCAAAATCCCAAGATTCACTGTAGATGCTCCCAGATGCCGGAAGGTGGTCTACTCTTAACGCGTAGGAGAGTAGAAAGTGGACCTTGGGTTTACTTTCGGCAGCCTCGTAACTCTCGCTTCCCTTATTTTGTCCTTTAGTCCTCACATTCCATGAGCGATGTTTCTGACAAAGGAAGAAGAATTGCTGTTTTCTGGGTTTGAATCTATTCATCTAACACTTGGCTAGTTGTTGACCTTAAAGTAGCTTTTTTTTTTGCTCCTTATATCAAGTGGCTTCATGCCTTGTCTGGAGCAATTTCCACAAAATAATATTATATCCTTTATTTCTCTGACTGCACCGACATGCAGACATTTAAATGAAATGCAAACAAATATCTCGCTGCTCAACTCCCCACTTATGGTGCCCCTGTAGGTATCATCCCAGATTCACAGTCGTCTCTTACGTTTCAGTGTCAACGTGCCTTGTTTGCGGTGAATTAAATAAGAAAACAAACATACATACACATATCACCGTAACTGAATATTACTTACACACACATATTACAGGGAAGACAATTCACAGTAGCACACACACATACGCACTCACTTAACTGTCACCTATAAATAAATATATTAGATTCTATATACACAAACCTGGATAATATAATTACAAGCAATCCTAAAAAAAAATATTATTATTATCTCAAATAGCGCAAATTTTTAAAACATTTATCTACTCAATTAAACGTATCTATTATAGTTAACTGGAGTTTTAGTAAACTAATTTATATTCAGACTAGTTAAGTATAGAATCTAAGCGGTATTTAATATTTAGCCAAGAACGATATATGTTTTTTTTTCTTTACCTCAACGGACATCCATGTGAGATTTCTACATGTCCAAGCATGAAAAATAAAAAATGATTTATGAAAAAAAGGGTTGTTTTTTAATGTTTTTTTTAAAACCCGTAAGCTTTCAGCATGAATACTTTGCAGTAAATAAATGTTTATTTTGAAGGAGAAAAACATATATCGTTCTTGGGTTTCTTAACATTTAATATTCAAATACGAAACGATATTTATTTTTTAAAAATGCCAATATTTCTTATAACATTTTCATGCTAGTCACGTGGGGCACTAAAAATTTCAAAATCGTCCAGTCGGACATGCACGAGAGATTTCTACATCTCAAAGAATTTTTTAAAAAAACAATGATTTATACAAAGCAATATTGCTTGAAAATGTTTTTTAAAACCGAAAGTTTGCAGCAGGAATACTTTATGGTAAAGAATATTTTCCTTTTCCATAGGCTAGAATACTCGACCCGAAATTTCAGATGTCCGGCCCCCCCCCTCTCAGTTCATCTCAGCTGGTCAGCCAATCTCCATTAAACCACCTAGATACCGACCACCCGAGATAATGGTTAGTATTATCTATGAACATCATAGACTCAATTTCAATGGGGTACCCCACTCTATAGACCGGTATTGTCCGGGCCTTCGGGTCTTGATTTACGCCGGTCAATCGGTTGTCCGTCCTGTGCAGTTCTAGGAGGTCCACCAGGCATGTAGCCAGACTTCTAACTTAAGGGGGGAAAACCATTTTTAGGAGGGGCAAAACTAATATTGATATTCTAATATGAGTGACGTATTGGTTCAGTGTGGGTGTGTACTGATATATAAATATAAATAAGTAGTAAAAAAAAATTTCAATTTTTTTATATAATCTAAATATATTGTTGTCTATTTCGGTAGGTACATATAAATAACAACATAAGCATAGTAAAGCACATAAAGCATAGTAAACACAGTAATAATAACATAAAGTTCGTAAAATAAGGTAGCTACTTGCTAGCTCTACAGAATTCTATTATAATCTCCTATTTTACAGTTATTGAAATGCGCAAGGATGCGCTCTCTGTCAATGTTTCTCAGCAAATCTTTTTCAAAGGATATGAGGCAGAGTGAGGTCAGTCTCTCTGTTGACATCAAAGATCGCATTCTTGTTTTGATGCGCTTCACTGAAGAGAATAGTCTTTCAACGCTTACTGAGGTCTGTGGGATGGTAAGGAGCAATTGCAATACTCTATGCACCGATGGAAAAATATCCCTGTCACATTGTTCGAATAATTCTGAAAATCCAAGATCTTCGGTAGGGAGACGTCGCTGAATGTAGTTCTTGAATATTTCCATCTCACTCTCCTTTACCAAAACACCAAACAGTGGACCTTGCTGTTTCAGCGTCTTACTGTCCATGAATGATTCTGATGACGTGTTACACACTGCAGCAACTTTCATCACTGCACATTGAGCATTTCCAAATCGAGTTCTCCTCTAATGTGCCCCAGCAACTGTCGGAGTACCAAATCAAAATCTTCCACTGTACCCACACAGTTATGGCCAACGGAACCAGTCACTAATGCACCATCTAATTTTCCGGATAACTTTCGTGCCCTTCCAGATGGCCGAGTATCAATATCCGTGATATCGTACTTTGTGGCAAGCTCCAATGCATACTTCACCACCGTCGCTGTATCGAATGATTCTGCGTGTTCAAATAGTGTTTCCACCAAGCTAATAGCTGTCTCCGCATTTGTTTGTTTCTTTTGCAGACCTTTGATCACATTTGTATAGTCATATAATCCTCCAAAAAAGATTAGAAGAACTAGGAACTTCTTTGTCTGAATTGGCTTCAGTAGAGCAATAGCAGAAAGTTTTGTTTCAGCAGCAGGATCATTTTGAAAGGATGCCAGAGTGTCCAAAATTACATCAAAACGGCACAAGAACTTTTCAACCTCTAAGGATCTGGAAGACCACCTGGTTGTAGATGAATGGGTTAGTTCCAATTGTGGGTCTTTCGGATACAACATCTTCTGGATTTCCAGGTATCGGGAATGACGTTTTGTACCTGTCATGAAAGTGTACACTAAATCCATGGTCTCGAAGAATGTCTTAATGGCAGGATCAATCTCAGTGACAGATGGGAGAACTAAATTCAGCCTGTGAGATGCACAGTGCACATACTGGGCATTTGTATAGCCAGCCCTTTTCATCAGCGCTTGGACACTACCACGTTCACCTGACATCACACTTGCACCATCGTATCCTTGCCCAACACACATCTTCTTCTCCAAGTTCATAGACCGCAGCATACCTTGTAGCTGTTCCGAAATACTGACAGCAGATAAGTCATACAGCTCCATGAAACTAATGGCCCATTCATGGACTTTTCCTCCGTGCAGAAACCTTAATGAAACACCAAGTAATTCTTTGTTAGAGATGCCCTTACCTCATCAGCTAAAACCGCATAATATCCGGCTTCCTGAACCGGGTCCCTGATTTCCTCTAACAGAACCTTCTGCGCTGAAAAAAGTAAATCATTTTGAATCTCTGGGCTTAACATTTGTGCATTTCTCGGAAATTTCTCCAAGCGTTGTTGAATAGTTGGGTTATACTTAGATAAAAGTGAGAGTAACTCCAAAAAGTTTCCTCGGTTTAGTGATTCTTTGCTTTCGTCATCACCTCTCAGTGCTATCTCATTCTCTGCACAGAATAATACTATGTCCAGTACTGTCAGGAAATGCTGTTTGTGCTCACCGATTTCTTGTCTCGGTAGCATGAATCCAGGAGTTGATCCACTCTCCCTACTTTCTGAACATTTTTTAAGGTGATCCGAACCTTGTCCGCTTCTTTGTGGACATTAGTGTCATTATGTGCTTTCAATTTTTGTCCAATTTTCCTCCAGTCACGAAAGCCAAACTCTGTCCAGACTCTACTTTCCTCCCGTCGTAAATGCCCAAAATCCCTTAATGTGCTTATATTTTATATTAAATATTAAATTTCTGTTAACGCAAAGACGCCACAAATAATCTTTTGTTAATAGTTGTCAATCAATGAAAATAGATTTTAAGACCGTCCTGGAGAGGGCTCCCTCCAATTAAAATATTTAAAATATTTTTTTTAACCAAATTATTTTTTAAAATATTTTTTAACCAAATTATTTGTTTTAAATATTTTTTCAACCAAATTATTTAAAAAAATATTTTTTCAACCAAATTATTTTTTAAATAGGATTTTGAAAGTTGAATTTAATTTTTACGGTATCGTTTGGTCATTAAATTATTAAATTGTTATGGAACTATAAATAATGATTGTTAGTGTACTGTTGATTTAATCTCTATTCATAAAATTATTGGATGTAAAAAGCGTCCAAAACATTCAATCTTTTAATACATGAGGATGGAATGAATAAATCCTTTTCCATGTAAAATAGATTTTCGAGCCAACCTAATACTATATATATATATATATATATATATATATATATATATATATATATATATATATATATATATATATATATATATATATATATATATATATATTCTCCTGATCAAAAATTTAAGACCACTTGAAAATCTTTTAAAAGAAACCGTTTTTTAAGCATAGATTTTAAACTCCTCCCATTTAAGGTTACCAATACTACAATCTAAAAGGTTATGGAAATAAAAAAGCTACATTCCAAACATTTTATTCAGAAATTTACATTTTTATAAAATGAGGCATTTTACACTTGATCAAAATTATTAGTCCAGAGACAAAAATTCTACGAAATTGTACGAAAAGTGTATGAAAACATTCAACAACCAATTTTTTATAAGTTCTACCTCTCTTGGTTTGTATGACTTCAAAAATTATTTGGGCAAGCTGGAAATAAGCGTTTCCATTAAGGCGCGAGGGATGTTGCTCCTGCTTCTGAAGATGGCTTCACAAACTTCATTTTTTGTTGAATATTGTTTGCCATTTCGATAAACATCTTTTGTCATCCATCCCCAAACATTTTCAACTGGGTTCAAGTCCGGTGAGCATGCAGGATGTCCCAAGAGATGGACCCCGTGTATTGCAGCATTATCCTGTTTGAATAACCATACATCCCCACACAAACGATGGCCTTTCGTCATCAACGATGCTTTTTGTAACCAGCCACTGCCTGACGACCCTGCACCACATGATGCTCCATGGTCCATTTTGTAACAAAATGCACCCAATACCATTAGGGACCCTACACCACTATGATGCATGTTTTCGTTATTCCAATATCGTTGGAAGCCATACGGACCATCTAGATTGATTTTTTTCTCATGAGAAAACAGGACTTTCTTCCACTTCTCAACGCCCCATATTTGGTATTCACGACCAAACCTTAAGCGGTCAACCTTGTTACGTGGAAGTAACCGAGGAATTTATGTACGCTTTTTATTTACCATGCCTTTTTGTCGTAAGTGTTGTCTGATAGGTACTGGACTGCAATCAGCATCTGTG
>OY744532.1:7152136-7162136 GCA_963556195.1 Sepiola atlantica | reverse complement strand
CTACATCACAGTGACATTTGGCGTGTTACTAATGCCGAAAGTTTTTATCTAAATTATCTCCTTTGAAAATGAAATTCTAAAAAAGATTGTTTAAATGCTATCCTTGTTTTATAAAATCGCTTTAATTGTTTTTATTAATAATTATAATAATAGTATTATATAAAACGATTGCGTATGTGAAAGAAAATTTGGCAATATAAATTAGAAATGTATATTACAGAATATTAATTTATTATAAACATTTTTTTTACATGTGCAAATGAGGAATAACGAGATATGTTTGAGGGAGTTTGAAAATTACTATATATGCACTATTTCAAAATATTCTTGTATCTAGAATGAAATAAGCATAGCCTGTTTTGATATCAATATAATTAGGATAAATGGAAAAAAATCTAAAGAATAGCAAGTATTTTCATTGTGTATTGTAAGTATCACCAAAGTTTTGCGCGTTTTAACGAAAATAATGTAAAAAAAAATCGTAAAATCAAAATGTCAGTAAAGTCAGCAAAATGTATCTTAATAGAGTATTATTTATTATTTATATGATAATATAGATATATCCGGTAGCGGATACGCACACACATATATATATATATATATATATATATATATATATATATATATATTATCATATGCCGGAGAGCATTCTACTCCAATAGCTTTTTTCCCCCTGCTACCGGCCTGTGGAACTCCCTCCCTGTTCCCTGTTTCCCCGACTGTACCGACATGCAGAGGTTTAAAACTAATATAAATAGACATCTCGCTACACAGCTCCCAACTTAGGATGACACCCAAAACCTACACCCTAATTCTCAGTAACCCCTTACGTCTACAGTGGCGGCCTGCCTTGTTTGGGGTGAAATATGTTAAAATAAAAAAATAAAATAAAAAAATAATAAACTTTGGCATTATTGTAGATTAACACACTAAGCTGACCCCCCTCCCTCACACTCCTCACACTCAAAAAATGTATATTGTAGGCGATTACGTGTGAAGATTCTGAAAAACAATCATTTTCGAAGTTAGAGTGGAGGATAAGTTTTGCATATAAATATAACGTAAAATGATACACCATTTCCGGACCTTCCTATCGTTTTAGGCCAGTTAACCATATTATTTTTCCCATGGGAGATAATCCTGTGCGTTTTTTAGGGGTTCTACTTTTTAAGCGATTTCGAGTGGTTTACGACCTTGTCGGTCGGAATTAAGGTTAGTGATAAATAATTTTAGTTAACTGCCATAAAAAAGTCAGAATGGCCCGCAAATGGAGGGTTATTTTACGTTGAATTTATATACGAAACTGTTCCCAACGCTAAATTCTAAAATAATTGTGTTTTCTTTTAATCTTTCCGCCACGTTTTTGATGTTGTTCACGCGTAATCGCCTAAAATAAATAGAATCTTATTTTTCGTGTGGGTGTAATTCAGATTAGGGTGTTAATCTGCAAATGTATCACTTTTTTGTATATACTACTGATAAATATGTCAATTAATCTTGAATTCATTAACTAATTATCAATGTAAATTCAGAATTGTCATTAAAGCATATATCTGGACTTTTGGCTAAGATCAAAGTGTAGTATCTGTTCCGATGGATACTGCACCCCATAGACTGGTATTGTCTTGGCCTTCGGGGCTTGATTTACGCCGGTCTATGCGGCTGTCCTGTTCTAGGAGGTCCACCCTCCCAGGCTTCGCCTCTCCTCTTTGGGGAGGAGTAAGTTTATTGCTTACTGCCTGAGGCGCCCCTACCGGGGAATGCCGACGGGGCTACCCAGGCAATTTTTAATGGCCCGAGTGCTCACCTCTCGGGCGCTGCCTTTTCAAACCCCACTTTCCCGACCCGACCTTGGGTCACATCTTACTTGTGGGAGTAAGATAAAAACTGGCCTTGTGCCTAACTCCTGGAGAGGAGTAAATCAATACTCTTTTCGAAAAGGGGTATTTTTCCTTTCATTTGGCGTTAATTCCTATTTCAGTCACGTAAATTATTTAAAGTGAAAGAAGTTTCGGCATTACTTATAATGAACTTATATAGTTTTACTTAAATCATGTTTCAGTAAAAAAAACAAAAAAAAAGTAAACATTAAAAAACCCTAAGTTATATCAATTTTCATCGAACACGTGAAACGCCAAAATAAAAAATTAGATCGGAAAAATATAGTCTTCATCTAAACAAGTCAAGAGGCTAGCTAAGGAAGAACGATTACTCACGGTTATAAACATGTATTTTTTAATTAAAAAAATATGAAAGGAAGTTATCGTTCTTCCTTAGCTTGCATACTTCTCTTTGTTTATAAAGATAGCGACTATATTTTTCAGCCCACTTTACATTTCGGCATTTTACGTGTACAATAAAACTTGCTATACCATACTCGCAGGCATTAACTTCTCCTTTTATGGGGTGATACTCCCAGGTATTACCTCCTCTATCTTGGAGGGGGTATTTCCGATCAAGCGTAACCACATCCTTTTTTGTGTGCGTGTGTGGGTGGGGGATACTCCGACGCTTTACCTCCTCCTTTGGGGCTTTGTGTAGTATATTTTCGTTCCTCATAATACATTCCTCCCACGCATTACCTTCTCTTTTTAGGGGGGGGGGCAGTATCATATATGTTCGTTCCTCACAATTTCCTCACTGCAGTTCCTCACTGCAGTTTGTTCATTATGATTCTAATTAACTTTCCTCCCACAAGGTAAGATGTGACACAAGGTCGAGAAAGTGGGGAAAAAACAGCGCTCGAGAATTTGAGAACTCTGGCCATTGAAAAATTGCCTGGGCAGCCCCGTTGGCATTCCCGGTAGGGGCGCCTCAGGCGATTAGCAATAAACTAACCCCTTCTAAAAGGGTGAGAAGGCAAAGCCTGGGAGGGTGCACCTCCTAGAACTGCACAGGACGGACAACCGATAGACCGGCGTAAATCAAGACCCGGAGACCCGGAGGCCCGGTCTATAGGGTGGGGTAAAAAAACCCTGGTTTGTTCATTATGATATCATGCTCACGGCCTAGCAAAAATATGCGACCGGAGAGAGCATATATATATATATATATATATATATATATATATATATATATATTAGTACTTCATGTATCAACATAAAAAATAGATAATTAAATAAATAAATAAATAAAAAACTGAACAAGTTAAAATTTAAAACCTAAAATAGAAATACAAGAAACCACGTGTTAAAATAAATTCGCCCACTGTATTGACAAAACAAAGGAAACAGGATATAGAAAAATCCATTGTTAACAAAAAATAGGATAGGCATAGGAGCGTCACCAACAAAGCCTTTGTTCGCGGGAAGCCCAACGATTGGCTGAGGGAACAACAAAGAATCTGATTGGTTAACTAGCAAGCCATGTATATAAAAACACCTGACAAAAGTAACTCCATGCATTTAGCCTGACGATTCCCCCGGGGATGAAACACGGGAGCCTCTGTGTAGCTTGATTGCCATATATATTTTCATTGCTTACTATATATATATATATATATATATATATATATGCGTGTGTGTGTGTATAATCCAATGATTGCATGTACATATGTCAAATATATCCATAGTCCGATACTCTCAAAGACTAAAAGGGAGTATAAGTGAAAAAAATTGTTCATCTATGCTATAGTGACAAATTAGTATTTTTCTAGGAAAGTGGATCATAAAAACAGTGGGTTACTCCTATACGTAATTCGCTACTTATTCATCTCCTGTTCGTTGTTTTTAGTCATTTAAATCTGGCGAGTCTGCTCTGTGGAATCACCTTGGTAATCATAACAAAAATAATGTCTTTACACTGTTAGTGGGCACCTGTTTCTCACTTAAAGCAAGGTTAGACATGAAGTCCGTTTCATCGGGGGGGGGCAGCTGGCTGTAAGAGGCTTTCCGGATTGGTACAAAGATAGCGGAGAAGGGACCCGTCGGCATTCCCCGGTAGAAGCGCTTTAGGCGACCCGTAATAAACTAACCCACTCTCGAAATAGAAGGTAATGCCTAGGATGATGGTTTTCTAGAACCGAGCCATACTTCATTCAGACAAAAGGGTCTGACCCCACTAGCGAACCGACCCCCTAGAATGTCCTAAGAATCCCTACTCGACTGGTATCAATGAGAGCCGAATACGCTGACACACTTGTAGAATGAAATCATGGGTACGCAGGGCGACAAATATCTTTCTTCCGACTTCAAACTTCCCAGCCCACACCTCCAACCGGATCGCTACAAACCTCCGGCTATTATACTTCCCCTAGTCGTCTCGGCCTTCTTACTGGAGAGGACTGGCTGACCGGCTGTGAAAACCCACCACACAACTCGTTAGAGACCGCCACCCGCTTGGCGGAGTCGGGTGGGCGTTACTGGCTCTGTTTGAAGCTCAATTAATAATACCTCCGAGGTTTAATAAATGAATAAATAAATAGGTACATATATTATAGACCGCTATAATTACGTTGACGCACTGGTTATCGTTAGGCTATCGAAGTTAAGCGACGTTGAGTCTGGCCAGTATTAGATGGATAATTATATGAGAGGTCAACGACATTTATTCGACCCCCTCCACCCGGCAAAAAACTAATGCCGTCAAGGTATTGCGGACTAACAGCAAAAATAGAGGTAATCCTCTATATAATGTATATTTTTCTCACTGGCTACGGATGTAGAAAAACTGAATGCACCTGTAGATATGCCACTACTGCAGCAGTACGCAGTATATATATATATATATATATATATATATATATATATATATATATATATATATATATACGAGGCTTATTTAAAACGTATCCGACCTTAGACCAGAAAAAATATTTCAAATGCGTGACAGGATTGGGACCCTAATCCCCTTCAAAGTAGACCCCTTGTGCTTGCACACAGCCCACCGATCCATCCACTACCGGAAACACATCTGGAAGTATTTTTTTTGTGAATGGTGTTCATCTCCGCTGTGGCATTCCGCATTATCTCTTTTTTCGCACCCTCTCAACAACAGCTGCACTCCGACCAGTGTGTGCCTGTCAGGACGCTGGTCACTCTCCGCTGATGTGCGGCCATTTTTGAATCGGTTGAACCACTCCTTAATTTGTGTTACACATCGCATCTTCTCTAAACACCTGCTGAATCTAACTAATTTTTGCTGGCAATAATCATTGGTCTTCTCTGGGATTTGGATGGCAAAGTCCCAGTACTCTCCGCACCCTTCCAGTGGAGGTCTGGTGTTTGCACTCCTTCCTCGGTCTTTCCATCCTCCGTGACCCTTCACGACTATTTTGTGTGGTATCAGCCGAGCCTGATGTCATCACATTGTTTTCTATTTCGTTTTTATGGTCATTTTATGAAATTTCATGTCGTCTCAGAGGTTCATGAAATGGGGTTATTTTTATGGTTTAGTTTTATTTCTATCGAAAATTCCTTGTGGCTCATTAGCATTCGTTTATAAGTAGTAGTAGTAGTAGTAGTAGTAGTAGTAGTAGTAGTAGTAGTAGTATCATTATTATTATTATCATTATTATTAGTTGTACTCATTAAGAGTTATCACACAATTCATCGTCAATGATTGCTCACCGACAAAAACCGGTGGTGTTCTCTGGAGTCTGAGTGACAGCGAGCCTCCTCAGATTCCCAGTGTTCTCTACCTCTTTTCGATAACCACCGCAAATTACCTTGCGGTATCAAAACAGCCGCCTACCATTGATTTTTCGCTGGTAACGACCATTGGTCTTCTCTCGGATATGGGTAGCAATAAGCCTCCCTAAGGTCCCAGTACTCTCCTCACTCTTTCAGTAGAGGTCTGGTTAGTGCTCTCCCTCGTCGGTCTTCCCATTCTCCTTGACCATTGACAACTATTTTGTGTGGTATCAACCTAGGCTGGTGCCATTACTTTTTTTAAGGGGGGGGGGGTGTATTTCCTAAAATTTATTTGCAGTTTCTGTTCCTCGGTTTTTGTGATAGTGTTCTTTCTGTGTTTTTTTTCCTATTGGAGCTTGCATGTGACTGATTAGTCTTCTAGCTTATGTAGGTTGGTTTCTGCATCTAAGGTTTTTCCTAAAGAGCTCAGGTGTTTTCATCATTGTATGGTCTAAGTCTTCCTATTGATTTCAATTTCTCTCAGTCTTTTTTCCAAGTTTTTTCGGGACTGTTCCTTGTGCTCCAACGATTATTGGTATTATATTGACATTTTTCATGCTCCATATCTCTTTCAATTCTCTGGCAAGTTTCGTGTATTTGCTTCGTTTTTCTGTTTCCTTGATCTTCACTCTGTGGTCTGCTGGGACGGCAAAATCTACGATTTGGCAGGATTTTTCCTTCTTGTTGATTATTATGACATCCGGTCTCCTTGCTTGTATGGGTTTATTTGTTTACACCTCCATGTCCCAGAGAATTTTGTGATTTTCGTTTTCCAGTTTTGTCTCAGGTTTATGTTTATGCCATTTGTCCACGTGTTCGAAATGCAGTCATTTACATAGTTCCCAGTGTACTGTTTTCTCCACGAAGTCATGTCTGTTCTGGTATTCGTTTTGGGTTAGTTTGCTGCATTCACTTATTATGTGATCCAGTGTTTCGTGTCTTTGTCCACATATTCTGCATTTACTTTTTTCCTGGGTTTTATCTATTTTAGCTTTAATGCGGTTTGTTCTAATCGGATGGTTCTGTGCAGCCGTCAGTAGGGATTCCATTCTCTGTTCAGGTGTCTTTTTCTTAGCCATGCCCAGCTATTTTCGTGTCTCCTTTCTCTTGTCATTCTTATAAAACGTCGATGTACTTCTTTTCCAACTTTTCTTTTCTTGTGTTTTCGTTTCTCGTTTCGGTGCTTCCTGAGTTGTTTATTGTGACGGTGTTTCTTGCTGCGGTGATCAGCCTTTCTGTGTTCTGGGTTATGTATTTCTCTAGCACTTTTTGTGTCTTCCACACAATCTACTACACTTACCAGTCATTTTCCCCTTAGTTTCCTTTGACGTAGAGTCTGTCTGTATCGTTTTTTGGGTGTAGTGCGTTGTACATGCTCATTAATGTTCCTGTCTTCTGAAAAGGTGCCTAAGTTCTTCTTTAGTCCAGCCTATGACTGGTCAAGAGTATCTTATTAGTGATACTGTCCAGGTGTTTATTCCTTTTACGAGGTTTTTGCTATATAATTTCGTTTCTAAGAGCTTTCTTGTTCTTCTAAATTATTCTTTTCCGATATTTTCTTACATTTATGTAGATTTGATGGTGTCTGCCTGCAAAACTCGCTAATATTTATAGCTATCCTGTTCGCCTAGCGTCCCCATCTTCTCTTGGTTGGGCAGTTCCATGACCTCAGTTGTCTCCACTTTTTCCATTTTCATCTCTAGCAGTGCACACTTATTCATTCCGAATTCAATTTGAATGTCCTGGCTGAAGATTTCGGTCATATTTATCAGCTTTTCCAGTGCCATTTTTACTTTTAGCAAATGGTTTCAGGGCGTCTATTTACATGAGGTGGTTTATTCTTTCTTCTGTGTCTGTAAACTTGTATCGTTAGTATGTAGTTGAGTGGTATCATGGCTATTATAAACAGTAGTTGCGATAGGGAGTCTCCTTGGAAGATTCCCGTCTGTATTTTTATCTCAGTCAGGTGTTGTCCTCCAGCTGTCAGTTCTAGTTTCCATGTTCCCATTACTTTCTTAATGTGATTGATAATTCTGTCGAGTATCTTGTACATTTTTAAGCATTCAATTATCCGTGCTTGAAGGATTCTGTCGTAAGCTTTTTTGTAGTCAATCCATGCCATGGATATGTTTTTTTCTGCTTTTTACCTCCTTTAGGACTTTTTGATCTATGTATAGCAGATCATGCGTCCATCTTTTCCTTTTCCGGCATCCTTCTGTTCCTCTGGAGCAGACCACGTTTGTTCAGTGAGTGGTAGATTTGTTCTCTCAGTTGTGCCGTTAGGATTTTCCACATTGTTGGTAAACAGGTTATTGGTCTGTAGCTTCTTAAGATCGTTCTTTTTCTTTCGCGTCTTTTTATATTAGCGATTTCTTCTTTTGCTCATCCACTCTGGTACGTCTGTTTTGTGTATACATCCTCTCAGTTTCTACGCTAGCCTTTCAAGTAAAAAAAACTGAGAAAATTATTATTATTTACTCACTAGGAGTTATCACACTGGTCGTCGTCAGTGATCGCCCACTGCCGACAACCTGTGGTATTCCCTGGAGTCTGAGTGACAACAAGTCTCCTCAGACTTCCAGTATGCTCCACCTCTTTTCGCTCATCACCGCTGATGACCTTGCGGTAATCGCAACAGCCACCTACCAACGATTTCCCGCTGATAAGGGCCATTGGTCCCCTCTGGGGCCCGAGTGGCAACAAGCCTCCCCACGGTCCCAGAGCTGTCCGCGCTCTTCCAGTGGAGGTCTGGTTTGCGCTTTCCCTTCTCGACCCTCTGTCCATATTTTTTTTTTCGTGGCGTCAGCCTATGCTTGCGTCTCTGTTATTATTATTATTATTATTATTATTATTATTATTATTATTATTATTATTATTATTATTATTATTATTATTATTATCATTATTATTATTTCTACTAACTAGGGGTTCCACACAGGTCACCATCAGACATTAATCACTAATAATAACCGGTGGAGTTCCCTGAGATCTAGGTGACAACAAGTCTCCCCAGATTTCCAGCACTATCCACCTTTTTTAATAACCTTTGCAAATGACTTTGTGTTGTCACAACAGCCGCTTACCATTAGATTCTAGCTGGCAACAGCCATTGGTCTTCACTGGGATTTGGGTTGCAATAAGCCTCCCCAACGCCCCAGTACTCTCTGCACTCTTTCAGTGGAGGTCTAGATAGTGCTTTCACTTATTGGGCTTTCTACACTCCGTGAATCTTCAAAGCTATTTTGATTGGTATCAGCCGAGGCCGATGTCTTTTTTGGGGTGGTTGGGAGGGGCAGTTTATAACATTTCTAGCTTTTTCAGTTACATTCGGTTTATGTGGTGTTCCTTCCATCTTTTTGTTTTACTTCTGTTGCAGTTTCCATGTGTCTGTTTCGTGTTCGTCGTTTATGTTACTTGGTTTCCGCATTCGAGGATTTTCCTTAAGATTCCAGTTGTTTTCATTATTGCTGTCCGTTGTATAGTCTCAACCTTTCGTTTGATTTTAATTTTTTCCAGTTTTTTCCCAATTTTTTCGGGATTGTTACTAATGTTCCTACAATTATTGGTATTATATTGACTTAGTTTCTGTTCCATATTCCTTTCAGCTCTCTGGCAAGATCCGTGTATTTACTTCGTTTTTCTGTCGTTTTTATCTTTACTCTGTGATTTGTTGAGACAGTAAAATCTACAATTGGCAATTTCTTTCCATCTTGTTAACTATTATGACGTCCGATCTCCTTGCTGGGCTGAGTTGATCTGTTTGTACCTCCATGTCCCAAAGTGTTTGATAGTTTTCATTTTTCATTACTGTCTTCAGTTGGTACCATTTGTTTGCATGTAAAAAAAATGCAGTCGTTAGCATAGTTCCCAGTGTATTGTTTTCCGAATGCAGATGTGTCTGTTCTTGTATTCTTTTGGGGTTAGTTTGTTGCATTCACTTATTATGTGATTTACTATTTCGTCTCCTTGTCCATAGAGTCTACATTTGCTTTTTCCTAGGTTTTTATCTATTTTAGCTTCAATGCAGTTAGTGCTAATCGCATTGTAATGTGCAGCGATTCCGTTTCTTTGGTCAAGTGTTCTTTTCTTAGCCGGGTTCAGGTATTTTCATGTGTCTCTTCTCTTGTCATTATTGCGAATCGCCCATGTAGCTGTTTCTCTTCCCACTTTTATTTTCTTATCTTTGTGTTTCCGGTTTCACTATTTCCTGTAGTGTTCATTTTGACGGTGTCTCTTGTTGTGGTGATCAGTCGTTCTGTGTTCTGAGTTATGTATCTTTTTAAGATATTCCTTGTGTCTTCCACACAGTTTTCTATACTTACCAGTCCTCTTCGCCCTTCGTTTTTATTTCACGTAGAGTCGGTCCGTAT
>OY744532.1:7117136-7149636 GCA_963556195.1 Sepiola atlantica | reverse complement strand
ATTAATAGAATATTTATTGAAATAAAAAAATTCACAACCTAAAATAAAACGCAATTTAGAAATTTCTCTTAACAAAATGCTTTAATGGCGAAATTAAGTCATTCAGAATTTCTTTGTAAACAAGACAGCCATTTTAATTTTCTGTTCGTGGTTGAAAAAAGAAGAATGAATTACTTCGTGACTTCAAATTCGCAGGAATTAGCAAGCATTTAAACTGTCGAATCGAAGTCATTTAAACTGGCTTTTAAATTCGTAGCAAATCATTATGCATTAAAAGATTGAATTCTTGGGAGCAATTCACATCCAATAATGTTGTCAATAGATTATCAAACTACAATAATTATAGTTTTATAACCATTTGGTTCAAAAATTAATTTATTGGGCAAAAAATACCCTAATAATTAAATTTGACTTTCGAAATTCTAGTAAAAAAATAATAATTTGGTCAAAAGAAAAAAGGATAGTTTAACGGAAATAAGGATACAAAAATTAAAGTACAAAGGCTCCTGGGCAACGCCGAGTATGGACAGTTATTTTCTTGTATAAAACGTTCTTATTTATAATTTTTAAACATTTTTTTCTTTTTGCTAAAGTGATGACTGGTTCTATACCAACGGCTCTAGCTGCCGCGAATCGCATGTTGGCGAATGGACAAATATGGTGGACTTAGTTACAATCACTTTCGGAACAGGACTAGCGTAAAAATGTACTGTGGTATGACGTCACCAAACTGGCCGATTAACAAGACGTGTATGATGAGAATGCTGATGTCCTCTTTGCACAGTCGCTAATCTCTTCCCATCTCACCAGCGGCGCCGATTGGTCGTTTCGACATGCGCAGACAGCGATCGTCGTGATTAGAATTCAATTAACGAGGCATATGTGCGTGCAACCATTTCGCGCGCTTTTTACCGCACGCCAAGAATCGATAACTTTTTTTAAATTTATTTTTTGTTTTCGCTTCTCTTTCTCTAAACGAAACTATATCTGGGCCGCCTGCGTCCACGAACAGATTGTCCATGTCACTAACTCTAGTCTGGTTTTGTTTGTCCTGCGACACATCAACCTATTTGTGGGTCATTTAATACTGAAAGCCAAGACGATTGAAAACAAAAAAGAAAAATTGTTAATTGATTTCGTTTTTTCATTATTGGCCGCCGTCTCTGACGAGGACTGGGTGTGACACAAGATCGATTTAATGTGGTAGATATACAGCTTCCTCAAAAGGGGCACGTTAGGGTGGGACAAAATTTGAAAAGTTGCTGCAGTCGAAAAAGATGTATCCTGCTCTGCGTGAAGACAGAATCCATTTGTGAATGTTCTGAGTGCTGAATAGTAGCAGTGCTGTTTGCGGATTAGGGTTAGGGTTAGGGTTAGGTTTAGTTCCAGTGCAGGTCGTGGATTAGGGTTAGGGTTAGTACTAATGCTGTTTGCGGATTAGGGTTAGGGTTAAGCTTAGGGTTAGTTCTAGTGCTGTTTGCAGATTAGGGTTAGAGTTATGGTTATGGTTAGATTTAATTCTAATGCTGTTTGCGGATTAGGGTTAGGGTTAAGCTTAGGGTTAGTTCTAGTGCTGTTTGCAGATTAGGGTTAGAGTTATGGTTATGGTTAGATTTAATTCTAATGCTGTTTGCGGATTAGGGTTAGGGTTAAGCTTAGGGTTAGTTCTAGTGCTGTTTGCAGATTAGGGTTAGAGTTATGGTTATGGTTAGATTTAATTCTAATGCTGTTTGCGGATTAGGGTTAGGGTTAAGCTTAGGGTTAGTTCTAGTGCTGTTTGCAGATTAGGGTTAGAGTTATGGTTATGGTTAGATTTAATTCTAATGCTGTTTGCGGATTAGGGTTAGGGTTAAGCTTAGGGTTAGTTCTAGTGCTGTTTGCAGATTAGGGTTAGAGTTATGGTTATGGTTAGATTTAATTCTAATGCTGTTTGCGGATTAGGGTTAGGGTTAAGCTTAGGGTTAGTTCTAGTGCTGTTTGCAGATTAGGGTTAGAGTTATGGTTATGGTTAGATTTAATTCTAATGCTGTTTGCGGATTAGGGTTAGGGTTAAGCTTAGGGTTAGTTCTAGTGCTGTTTGCAGATTAGGGTTAGAGTTATGGTTATGGTTAGATTTAATTCTAATGCTGTTTGCGGATTAGGGTTAGGGTTAAGCTTAGGGTTAGTTCTAGTGCTGTTTGCAGATTAGGGTTAGAGTTATGGTTATGGTTAGATTTAATTCTAATGCTGTTTGCGGATTAGGGTTAGGGTTAAGCTTAGGGTTAGTTCTAGTGCTGTTTGCAGATTAGGGTTAGAGTTATGGTTATGGTTAGATTTAATTCTAATGCTGTTTGCGGATTAGGGTTAGGGTTAAGCTTAGGGTTAGTTCTAGTGCTGTTTGCAGATTAGGGTTAGAGTTATGGTTATGGTTAGATTTAATTCTAATGCTGTTTGCGGATTAGGGTTAGGGTTAAGCTTAGGGTTAGTTCTAGTGCTGTTTGCAGATTAGGGTTAGAGTTATGGTTATGGTTAGATTTAATTCTAATGCTGTTTGCGGATTAGGGTTAGGGTTAAGCTTAGGGTTAGTTCTAGTGCTGTTTGCAGATTAGGGTTAGAGTTATGGTTATGGTTAGATTTAATTCTAATGCTGTTTGTGGATTAGGGTTAGGGTTAAGCTTAGGGTTAGTTCTAGTGCTGTTTGCAGATTAGGGTTAGAGTTATGGTTATGGTTAGATTTAATTCTAATGCTGTTTGTGGATTAGGGTTAGGGTTAAGCTTAGGGTTAGTTCTAGTGCTGTTTGCAGATTAGGGTTAGAGTTATGGTTATGGTTAGATTTAATTCTAATGCTGTTTGTGGATTAGGGTTAGGGTTAAGCTTAGGGTTAGTTCTAGTGCTGTTTGCAGATTAGGGTTAGAGTTATGGTTATGGTTAGATTTAATTCTAATGCTGTTTGCGGATTAGGGTTAGGGTTAAGCTTAGGGTTTGTTCTAGTGCTGTTTGCAGATTAGGGTTAGAGTTATGGTTATGGTTAGATTTAATTCTAATGCTGTTTGCAGATTAGGGGTACGGTTATAGTTAGGGTTTAGTCCAGTGCTGTTTGCGGATAAGGGCTAGGGTTATGGTCAGTTCCAGTGTTGTTTTCGGATAAGGGTTAGAGTTAGGGTTAGGGTTAGGATTAGTTCCAGCGCTGTTTGCGAATTATGTTTAGGGTTATAGTTAGGGATTGTTCCAGTGCTGTTTTCGGATTAGGGCAATGCTTACAGTTAGCTCCATTGCTGTTTGCATATTAGGGTTTCAGTCATGGTTAGGGTTAAGGTTAGGGTAATAGTTAGAGTTTGCTCCAGTGCTGTTTGCATATTAGGGTTACGGTCATGGTTGGGTTTTTTTCCAGTGCTGTTTACATATTAAAGTAATCGTTAGGGTTAGTTCTAATGCTGTTTGTGGATTACGTTTAGATTTAGGGTTATGGTTAGAATTAGTCCACTTGTTATTTTCTGATAAGGGTTAGGGTAATGGTTAGGGTTAGTTCCAGTGCTGTTTGCGGATTAGGGTAAGTGTTTATGGGTAGGGTATCTTCCAGTGCTGTTTGCGGAGTAGGGTTAGAGTTAGGGTTATGGTTAAGGTTAGTTAGAGTGATGTTTGCGGATTAGGGTTAGGGTTAGGGTTAGTTCAAGTGCTGTTTACGGTTTAGGGTTAGTTTTTGGGTGTTGGTTATCGTTAGAGTTAGTTCTAGTGCTGTTTACGAGTTATGGTAAAGGTTAGAGTAAGGGTTTGGGTTAGTTCTAGTGCCGTTTGCGGATATTGTTATGGCTATGGTTAGTTCCAGTGCTGTTTGCGGTTATGGTTAGGGTTAGGATTATGGTTAGGGTTAGTTCAAGTGTTGTTTACGGATTAGGGTTAGGTTTAGGATTATGGGTAAGGTTAGCTCCAGTGTTGTTTGAATATTAGGTTTAGGGTCATTGTTATGATTTTTTCCAGTGCTGTTTACATCTAAAAGTGAGGGTTAATGTTAGGGTTAGTTCTAATGTTGTTTGCAGATTAGGTTTAGAATTAGAGTTTTTGATAGTGTCCGGTTGTTGTTTTCTGATTAGAGGTATGGTTATGCCTAGTTCCAGAGCTGTTTGCAAATTATGGTAAGGGTTTATGGTCAAGGTATTTTCCAGTGCTGTTTGGGGATAAGGGTTAGAGTTATGGTTCAGGTTAGTTACAATGCTGTTTGCAGATTTGGGTTATGGTCACTAAGAGGCTAAGAAAACGAAAGAAGGGGAGAGAAGAAAGGAGAGTATGAAGAGGAGAGGAAGGGACAGCGGTATTGTCACATTTGTCCTTAGTTTTTTTTTTTAATAATTTAGTGTTAAAATATATTTTACGGAAGACATAGTAATAGTAAACATTTTAAACAATTCAGTTGTAACGAAGAAAAAATGTAACATTATCAAAAATATATCAAAGTATAAATTTCGAAATGACTGAAACTTCGGCCAATTCCGGCTATTTCTCTCGTCAATTTGATTCGACTAAAACATTTTTCTTCCTTTTTAAAGGTACGTGGTGCACTAAACAAATGTTAGTTTCATAATTTCAAATACTCTGTAATATACACATGTCTGTCGAGTACACATGAATTAACTCATTTATGTCTCGGATGATTTGTATTACTTGGTCTACTGTTCTTATCTTGGGTGTTATTATCACAACGTTTCAGCCGATGTAACCTCAGATATTCTTCATCTGCGTTTTGGCGAACTCTGAAATCTTTATGTTGAACTCGGGGAATTTGTACGGAATTTCGAATGAAACCCTTTATCTAATCCACGGGGGAATCTTGTACTCGTTCTCTCGGCCGGATAGAAGTCTAAAGTAATTCATAATTGTATTCTTAATATCGTACTGAGGATTGAACCTTGAACCTCAAAAAGACTGCTACTTACAACTGATTTCACTTAGCACTTTTATCCGTTGTACCACGAGTCTCTGGGGACAATTCTAGTATGAATTTCAGGATCCTTTAACCTATTCTTGTTCTTGATGTGTAATTTTACTACTTATTACTACTTATTACTAGTAAGTAGGTTTTAATAATAGAATATTTATTTATATATATATATATATATATATATATATATATATACTCATAATGTTGACTCACGGGAATTATATAGAAAAATTTTTTTACTTTTTATTTTTTAATTTTATTTTTTATTCTTTATTTTTTTATATCTCTTTAAATCTCCTCCGGTTTAAATCTCAACTGTTACTTTTCACCCTCCCCCTTTTTTCAAACCTTATTAAACCTTCCTTACACTAAATAAAAACAAACATACACAACATTTTAAGCAAATAACGCGTCCAAACGAGAGTGACACGTGACTTCACATTTCCGAAACAGATGACAACAGAAGCTGAAGAGAGCCGGATGGCTAAGAACTTCCGTGCTTGAAACCGACGGTACGAATTTTTGTACTAATATTTCTGTACCAAAATATATATATATATATATATATATATATATATATATATATATATATATATATATATATATATATATATATATATATATATATTGTTAACGTCTCTCCTGGAACTGTTTCGTTTTTGATTTCGCATGTACGTTCTTGGCTGCATACTAAATTCTCTTTTTTTCTCCAACTTTTTTTTTTATTTATTTATTTTTGTCACCTGAAGATGATTCGACGAAGAAGCGTAAACATATCTTTATTACCTGCTTTTTTTTTTACACTTTTTGTACATTAAACCGGTTTTAAAGTACTACTTAAAACACTGTGTGATTTACGCAGCTCCGGCCACACCGGTCCTCGGAAAATCACCGAAGTTAAGCAACGTTGATCCTGGTCAGTACAAAATGAGTGACCATCTGGGAATAGCAGCCATTGTAAATTGGAGAACAA
Organism: Sepiola atlantica; assembly: GCA_963556195.1. Lineage (NCBI taxonomy): Eukaryota > Metazoa > Mollusca > Cephalopoda > Sepiida > Sepiolidae > Sepiola > Sepiola atlantica. The sequence continues at coordinate 7,143,747 of OY744532.1, read as the reverse complement.
CGATACGTAACTGCAAAAACTACCGTCGTTAAAATTATCTCCCATGACCGTGTCATGCATGCGACTGGTGACCACTTGAGAATTTAATGTTCCTTAGAAACTTCCTCCGTCAAAGGTAGTCAGCTAAATCCACTCAGGGTGAATGCCGCACCAAGAGGTAATAATAAAATTCGAAGTTGATATCTGTCTGTCTTTTCGTGTAGCTAAAGCTTCACCATTTCTGGCTTAGTTTCAACTAAATATTTAGCAAGTCTATTATTTATTAAATGGAAGAAAAAAAATTTCGACTAAAATGAATGAGACAATTTAAATAAATTGAACTTTGGATATACCCTTAATTAACGCTGTGTCTACGGCCGATGGCGAGAACAGGGGACCAGCAAGACTTTCCGTACCCTAGCTCTCTCAATTGCCACATTGCACCATTCTTCTCCGGTTGGCAGATCGAAATGGCTGAAAGCAGTATTGGAATTTATATGGAACTAATTGATTGGTCAGTGGTTGTGTCACTTGCCCCTTTCAGGATGGCGTGTATTGGCCAACAGGTAACCCAACCACTGCTCCCTATATAAACTCAAACGCGTGCTACTCCAGCTTCTTTTTCCAGTTTTCCCAACTTGGTTGACCTCAACCTTACTGCATTGCGACACAACCCTCAGAAAGCAGTTCGTAGGCAAAAGCCATTTCTTGATCACGAAAAGAGCCAGAATTGACGGCCGCAAGCGTGCAGGCAGTTGCCCTAACAATCTTTCTCAGATACGTTATCAAAAAGGTTTTGTGATAATCTTTCATTTGTGAACATCTTTAATCAAAATCCATGTATTCCGTCGTAGTCAGGTACTTTCCAGTCTGCAATTGTTCTTAATGCTCTCTTGAGGGTTTCTTTTTTAATTTCGGTTTCTGTGCCTTCAGTTTCCTGAGAATAATTCTTTTTTCAGTCGCTCGGCATTCCTGTTGTTGCCTTGTTTCTGCTATATATTGCTCCTCTTGTTTCTGTCGGATTCAGTTGTTCTGTTATTCTTCTTACTCATTTTACTTTTTGGTAAAACTGGCTTTTGTTGCTCGCAAAAGCCATGCTCACTATCATCCTTTCTTTCCTAGCATCTTTGAATCTAGATCTGCATGTTTCTTGGATAGCCTTTCTTTTTCATTATCAGCTATTATTATAATTATTTGTACTCCATAGCAGTTCTCACACAAGTCATCATCAGTGATATCTGACCAACAACAACCGATGGTATTCCCTGGAGTCTGAGTGACAACCAATCTCCCCAGATTTCCAGTATTCTCCACCTCTTTTCTATAACCACTGCAAATAACCTTACGGTATCGGAACAGCCGCTTACCAATGATTTATCGCTGGTAAGGACCATTGGTCTTCTCTGGGATTTGGGTGACAATAAGCCTTCCTAAGGTCTCAGCACTCTCCGCACTCTTCCAGTGGAGATCTGGTTTGTGTGGTTCCTCCTCGGTCTGCTCATCCTCCTTGACCCTCTACTAATATTTTGCGTGATGTCAGCCTAGGCTGGCACCATTTTTTTTTGGGGGGGGGGGTGAATTAAAGGGAGAAGGGGAGGGGAAATGGACGTGAGGGAGAGCGGGAGAGAAGAGCTTATTGTGTTTCTTGCAATTTCTGTTCATTGGTTAATTTTCGTGTGGTGTCAGCTGAGGCTAGTGTAATTTATTGGGGAAGGTTTATGAAGTGATGTTTTTTGGAATTTTCTGTTTCTTGGTTTGTGATGTGGTGTTCTTCATGTGGTTTGGTTTTCTTCCGGTTATAAATTCCATGTCGCTGGTTACCCTTCGTAGCTTATGCTGGTTAGTTTCCGCATTCGAGTATTTTCCTTAAGATTGCAGCTGTTTTCATCATTGCCGTCATTTATATGGTCTCAACGATCCCGTTCATTCCAATTTCTCCAAGTCTTTTCACCATGTTTTGTCGGCCTGTTCCTAATGTTCCTACGATTATTGGTATTATATTGACTTTCGTCATGCTCCATATCCCTTTCAATTCTATGTCAAGTACCGTGTGTTTGCTTCGTTTTTACGTCTTCTTCATCTTCACTCTGTGGTCTGCTGGAACGATAAAATTTACCGTTTTTGCAGTATTTTTCTTGTTTCGCTTCTTCCCGTGTTTTTCATTAGGACGGTGTCTCTTGCTGCGGTGATCAGCCTGTCTGTGTTCTCGGTTATGTATTTCTCCAGCTCTTTTTTGTGTCTTTCACACAATCTTCTATACGTACAAGTCCTCTCCCCGCCCCCTTGTTTCCTTTTACGTAGAGTCTTCCGTATCGTCTGTTGAGTGTAGTGCGTTGTGCATGGTCATTACTTTTCTAGTCGTCTGGTCAAGATGCCTAAATTATTTTTTTAGTTCAACCTATGAATGGTCCAGAGTATCTTATTAGCGATACTTCCCCGGTGTTTCTTCCTTTTACTAGATTCCTGCTATATAATTTCGTTTCTAAGAGTTTCCTTGTTCTTATCGAGTATTCTTTTCCAATCTTCTCTTTCATTTTTGTAGATATGCTGGTGTCTGCTTCCAGAACTACCAAATATTTTTAACCATCCGGTTCGCCTAACACCCTCATCTCCTCTTGGTTCGGCAGTTCCATGCCCTCTATTGTCTCCAGTTTCACCTTTTCATCTGTAGCAGTGGACACTTTTCCATTCCGAATTCCATTTGAATGTCCTGGCTGAATATTTTGTTCGTCTTTATCAGCTGTTCCAGCTCCTTTTTGCTTTTTGCAAATAGCTTCAGGTCGTCCATGCACCTGAGGTGATTTATTCTTTGTTCTGTGTTTGTAAACTTGTATCCGGCATCACCTTTTCTGGGCATGTAGTTTAGTGGCATCATGGCTATGATAAATAGTAGTGGTGATAGGGAGTCTCCTTGGAACATGCTTCTCTGTATTCTTATCTCAGTCAGGTGTTGTCCTCCAGCTGTCAGATCTATTCTTCATGTTCCCATTGCTGTTTTAATGAGATTAATAACCCTGTCGGGTATCTTTTACATTTTTTAAGAATTCAATTATCCATGCTTGAGGGATTCTGTCGTGTGTTTTCTTGTAGTCAATCCATGGCATCGATATGTTCTGTTTTATGCTTTTTACCTCCTTCGTGATCGTTTGATCAATGTATAACAAATCATGCGTCCCTCTTTTCCGTTTCCGGTATCCTTTTTGTTCGTCGGGGAGCAGTCCACGATTGTTTATCGAATGGTAGATTATTATTATTATTATTATTATTATTATTATTATTATTATTATTATTATTATTATTGTTGTTCTTGTTGTTGTTGTTGCTGTTGTTGTTATTGTCAAGCTAATTGATTGTATTTTCTTAAATAAGGTATCCGTGTAAACGAAAGCGATAAGTCACCAAGCTAGAAACCGCAGGTCGGATGGATTGCCTTCATCTTAGATGTATCTAAAGCCTTAAAACATCGAATATGTCAGCGGCGGCGACGGCTATAGAGCGACATATGCCGTCAGCTTAGTGCAGCGGGGCTTCAATATTGAGCTGTCATCTCGCACAGCTTTCAGTTCACGATGCCCTTTTGATCGTGGGTCGTTGTCGAGTTTAAGCCTTATTACTCTCTACCGCCGGGACGTCACGCCGGTTGACTTGCGATCGCGGCATATTATGGTAGAGGCACAGGTCACTCGAGTGGAAAACAAATTGTAGCCAGATTTGCCGGCCGTATGACCACGTGCGCTGTCGCGATCCGTCTCCACATGGGTCCTACTGACAGAACTAGAGCAGAAAGACACAACACAGGATAAAAAAAAGTCAAATGAAAAGAATACTATTTAGAAAAAACTAAAACATTAGATTAGACTGGATGACAAAATCCGACAGTTTCTAATCTAATGTTTTATTTCGAAATATGGCTGTTTGCGCGTCTGATGAGACCTATCTAGGTCGAAATAACTTATAATGCTGACAGCCCTAACGTGTATTTAGTTTATTTTCTCCTTAAAGTTATATATATATATATATATAATTTTGGGAAAGTTCATTTTTTAAGCATCTTTGAAATTTAAAACTTAAAGAAAGAGGCAAAATACCTTCAAAAAGCATGTGTTAGATGCAGATATTTTTATTAAAATCAAAATAATTTGTTTCCATCTTGACTTTTTTCTATAAATAAAAAAGTCAAATGAAAAGAATACCATTTAGAAAAAAACTAAAACATTAGATTAGACTGGATGACAAAATCCGACAATTTCTGAATAGTATTAAAGTTATATATATATATATATATATATATATATATATATATATATATATATATATATATATATATATATTGATAAATTTAATAATATTCAGAAACTGTCGGATTTTGCCACCCAGTCTAATCTAATGTTTTATTCCGAAATATGGCTGTTTGCGCGTCTGATGAGACCTATCTAGGTCGAAATAATTTATAATGCTGACAGCCGTAATGTGTGTTTATTTTATCTCCTTTAAAATTCATATATATATATATATATATATATATATATATATATATATATATATATATATATATATATATATATATATATATAGTTGTTAATATCGGCAGCCAACATTTATTATTACTACTTAATTCCTTTCTGTTGATTGTCTTAATTTCTGGCAACGTACACGCAGCTGTGTTTGCCATACAAATATATATATATATATATATATATATATATATATATATATATATATATATATATATACTGATCAATGAAACGGGGCGGGTTGGGAAAAAAGAAAATTGCTAAAATTTTCCTTACGGCCTTGCCATTTGGCTCTTTAAGAGGAAACGTGAGAATGATAAATTAAAAGCTAAGAAAATCGGATGGGAAATGAGTTGAAAAATTGTTTAAGTTGGGGAAATCAATTGGGAGAGAGAAAAGTGGGTAAATGTCTGAACGTTATGGGAGATTTGAATCCCGGATGATCTCTAACTGATGCTTCAAAATCTTTTGTCTACACAGTCTAGGAAGATAATTGTTAATAACTAACGCCTCAATAAAGTTCAGATGATAGTTTAGCCTAGCATTGTGTATAACATAAAACCACCCTATCGGAATACTGGTCAGAACAAATATTTGTACCAACCAGGTGATTACCGATGGCAGATTCATGTGTTTGAAAGTTCCCGGATGATCTCGAAACCTTGTCTAAACGAATATCACGTTGTACATGTTGGGCTATTATCGTTTCTAACATTTGGAATGTCTTGCCAACGTTTTCAGCCCCACATTGACATAGGAATTTATAAACAACAGAATTTTTTGAATGGCTGGCAAAACATCTTTACAGAAAGAATAGAAAAAGGTTCGAGTCGTGTAGACTACCTTCGGCATGACTGCTGGAAAACAGCGTTGAGTAGAAGGAATCTTTTTGTTAATGTCAAGGCCGTTGGAATCTAACCATGGAAGTTTCAAATAGATAGGACAAGGCCGTTGGAATCTAACCATGGAAGTTTCAAATAGATAGGACATCGTGACGGGCCAATAGATTTGTCACCATTAAATATAGTAACTTTGTGTGCAATGATACCTTTTATAATACTTATGGGACATCAATTGGCAAGAAAAATATTGGTAATTTCACCAAGTTCCGGATAATTTACGATAGATAACACGTGTTGGTATTCTCAGAGGTAGGAAAATTATAGTAAAATGAATCTCGGTCAATGTGTGGTAGGTTGGGTTAGTTTAGTATTAATTTTAATGTATACACTCAGTTTGGGCTACTTATGTGTATACATGTTGCGGCCAAAGCCTTATTTAGGCTAAGCCTTTTCAGGCCAAGTTTTACAATGCCAACATTTCAACCTATTAGTTGTCTTAATGAAAAATAACATTCTTGAAAAAATACATAAATATAACATTAGAATTTGATTATTTTTATTTTTCTCTTTATTTTTCTTTCACTGATTTACATACCATATTCAAATGAGGCAATTCAGAATTCATAGCTGTACTAATTCCCCGGATGTCAATTTTGTAAACAGCGTCAAGCGGTTAACGGGACCGATACATTGCTATCGTCCCCAGATTTAAAAATTATCTTAAAAGAATAAAATATAAAATAAAAAATAAAATATGGAATAAGAATCACTGTTTGCAAGATGAAAATCTGAAAGAGGTTGTACGGATATGAAAATAGAAAATTAAGTTTAATGAAGTAATATATCGAAAGCACTTTTAAAGAAATAAGTATATTAATTAAAATCCTTATTCTAAGAAAAGATTTCAGAGTTCATCACATTTTAAAAATAATAGTATAAAACTAGCGGGAACGTGTAAATTACACGAAATGTTGTTTTCAATACTAATTATCTTGTTCCTAACCGATACATGTTTGAATAAAATATAAGATTTGACTTGTATATATTTTTTTTAATGAACAATACATGAAACAATTTACAAAACTTATTTATATACAATATTTCTAGTGAAGATAATAATTCGACCACTAAACCTTTGTAAATGCTTTAGATTAAATTAAATTTGGCTCCAATTCATGAGTAGCATACAAAGATTCGGAAGGTCGTTGCTTTTGATGTAAGCGTGACACACAAAATAACACACACGCTATCGTATTAATATGTGTCTACCCAGTCGTCCCCTCCCTACCTCCTTCCCCCCTTTCGATGTAGAAAAAAAATCTTAGCGGTTGGTTGGGATCGAACTATAAACCAGTCGGGCCGACGTCAAAATCTTACGTAGCTAAACGTTGCGCCAAAGGTAAATACTTGAAAAATTGCGAAAATTAGGCGACTTGAATGTTTTTCCAAATCTAGGTACGACACGCATGCACAGTTTTTGATGTAAGCGTGACACACGAACACACACGCTATCGTATTAATATATAGATAATAGTATAACTAATAGTATAAAATAGATATTATTTCATATTGCTTCTATTTGTTTAAGACTACTGAATCACTAAACTAAGAGTGAAACATCTTATGATAGGAAGGCGTCGTTGAATTAATCGGAAATAGACTGCACGCATATTAGCATGAATTGGAATCAGAGTAAAGATTGACACGATACAAACCACGGTATTGACTAAAACCTTTTGGTCAGGAAGAATCATCGGGCGTCGAAACCAACCACCATAACCAAATAATATTAACCATGATTTAACTATGTTAGTTAAAATAATTATTCCACTAAAAACAAACACAACTCGAAAGAAAAGTTGAACATAAAAATATTGCAATGGCACAAGCATTGGTCATTACCACGAACAATGGTCGTTAAGTGCCTGTGGGTGAATAGAAAGACGATGGAGGACACTACGGGAATAAAACGAGAGTAATGGAAGATTGGGCAGGCTTATTGTCACTCAGATTCCAGAGAAAGGTATCGTTCGTTATCAGTGAGATATCACTGGTAACAGCTGGTATGAGAATGTCAAGTGACTTATAATGATAATGAACGGAAAATACTGGAAGATTGAAGAGACTTGTTGTCACTCAACTTCCTTGTAAAGCCAGTGTGAGTAGCAATAATGATGGACTCCTGCTTTGTAGATAGAGATAAGGTTAACGGGTTCGGATTTCATTTATTTTCTGTTTAAGTACCTGAATCTTGTAGACGATGTGGATAAATGTTTTTTTCCCCTCAAGGCAAGCTCGAAATTTCGCACTACGAAGTGGCTGAGAGGGTACCCTGCTCTCGAAAAGGGCGTAAGACTTCGCTGGGTGGAGTTGGGAGAGGGCAGTAATCCTCGCACGCGAACGACGAATAAGCTTGTTCCTCCTCGTTTTCAACAATTTCGACGTTCAATAGCTGCTGTCTGGGGGATACAGCTCAAGGGTAGAACAAAGCTGCAAGGCGGAGGATGAAGACTTTTTTCTATACTTATGTACAAGGGTTACAAAATTAATACAACACACGCGCACACACACAAACAAACACACACACACACACACACACACACACATATATATATATATATATATATATATATATATATATATATATATATATATATAATAACAAATAACCGGTTATTTTTAACAATACGTGCCTTAGAGAAAAATGCTGCCTCGATACACACACACATATAAATATATATATATATATATATATATATATATATATATATATATATATATATATATACATATATATATATGTGTGTGGGGGGGTGTGAAGGAGTAAGACTACCAACATTTGTAAAAAGTTTTTTTCAACATTCATTTATAATTTTGTTATTTTATCATGTTATAATTTTATCCTTTTAAATAACGCGTTTCAAGCGGCGGTCCGCTCTCATCAGATATGTAAATCCATTTGGAGAAATGTCTTTCGATTTGAAAGAGTGTTGTTTCATTTGAGGAAATGTGTTATTGTTATTTAAAATTATAAAATTATAAAGTGATAAAATAACAAAATAATAAATAAATGTTGAAAAAAACATTTTAGAAATGTCGGTAGCCTTTCTTCTTTGCATATATACTTTTCTCTCGTTGGAACTGCACTAATACTGCACTACCCTCTTTTCTCTCTCTCTCTCTCTCTCTCTCTCTCTCTCTCTCTATCTATATATATATATATATATATATATATATATATATATATATATATTACATTTATTATATTAGTTTCTATAGATGTTAATCCGTTGAAACTCCAGTGTTTATAAAAAGTGCGCAATAACAAGTAGAGCTGTTCTTTAGTATACATTTTTATTTATACAAACATCGTTGGTAACATATGTGCATATATGTTTTGGTTGTACTCTTCCATAAAGTAAACCTCTTCAGACTAAAATGAGGAATTGAAAAAATAAGTTTTACGTACATAAATGTAATCTATGGAACTTGTTTCTGACTCATCAGCATGGCTAACCTAGACAAGGATCGAACCCTCGATTAAGTTATCTGTAGTCTGACGTCATACCATCAGACCATGACGCCTTGCTCGGAATATGTAGTACGATTTTTTATCGCATAAATATTAAGTTTTCGTATTTGTTATTGTTTTTACTGGCGATAGTGACAGCGTTTTGTTTGTATTTTGTTCATATATATATATATATATATATATATATATATATATATATATATCGATGTCATGACTTTGGAATTATGTTCTATATGTGTAAATAATGAAAAACGTTTCTATAAACATAGCTCCAGAAGCGCTTGGTTTCCAAGTTATAAGCCATCGAAATAAACACTGATAAACATTCTTAATTGTGAATATTTAACACGCACACTATGTGTGATAGTGCACTGTTATGTCTACACATGCGATAGAATCAAACTAGCTACCGTAACAGTAGCAGAAACTCGCTATGAAGCGAGCTGACAACAGAAGATATTGTTGTTTGGAAGAAACAACTTACCTTGTTGGCTGGTATATATATTTTTTTTTCTCGGCTGTTTTACTAGTGGAATACTTCATTTCAGCCTCCAGACAATGCCGGGTCATCAGCAGAGAATACTCACCGTTTCAGGGCCTTTTTCTTGGCGTTTTTTTTGCGTATCGAAGCCCCGTACTCATACAAAACCATAAAAATTACACTAAACAAAGATCAAAACCCTGGCGCACCTTGCCAATGTTGGCCCTTATTATCTAGTGTAACGGAATACACCGGACCAAATACAGGTAAATAAATATAATTAACATGAACCAAAGACCACGCAGAGGGAGAAATTAATCCCGAGGTTATGCAATCAAATTTCCAAAAATTATATATATATACCTATATATATATAATATATATATATAATATATTGTTTTTAAATTCCCGAAACAGTTTTTCATGGTAAACAACTGATGATCCCTTAAAATAGTGTTAGAAATAAACTAATATAATAACTGTAAATAATAAATTGACTTACATGAGTGATTTTCCACTGGAAGACTTGGGACTATAAGTTGTTTTTTTTTTGTTTTTTTTTTATATAGTTTTAATGGTTGAGAAACTTCCGAGACTATATATATATATATATATATATATATATATATATATATATATATATATATATATATATATATATATATGTGTGTGTGTGTGTGTGTGTGTGTGTGTGTGTGTATGTGTGTGTGTGTATTTTAAAAAAACTAATCCTGATGACGACTAAGAAAGTCGAAAGCGCTCGAGAAAAAAAAATGGCCGAATCAAGAACAATCGGGGAAATATTCTACGGATTGTCACCTGAAACCAGAAGGATAGCTCGACGGTTTGAGAACCTCACGAAGAAGATTTACAAACGAGAAAGTTCCGTGAGGTTCAACAACGCTTGCTTGGACAATGACTTGCTGCTTAAGTATGTATATATATATATATATATATATATATATTAGCCTTACGATTCCTCCCAGAGATGAAACGCGGAAGCATCTGTGTAGCTCGACTGCCATGAATATATTTTTATAAATTACTAATATATAAATTACTAATATATATATGTATATATATTTATATATGAATAAAAATAATTTGACAAATAAACGGAAAAAGTAAATGATCGCAAAATGCAACCTAATGAAAACATATACATATCTGTACATGAGATGTTATTAGATTATGTTGAACAGTTATTCACTTTTCCACTTATTTCCTAACACAAATACATAACATCAAAACATATCAACCCAACTTTCTATATTATTTGAGTTATTTATCATTAACATTGAATATTGACACATTTCGGGACTGGATAACTTTGTCGGCACCTTCATACACGTATTTGGACTGCTGTTTGTAACTTGGAGTAATTGTCTTTCCTGATTATGCTTCTCAATATGTATGAACTGGATGGACTATATGGATTCAACAAAAAGTATGTTTTTGGGTTGATATGTTTTGATGTTATGTATTTTTGTGTATTTGTGTATATAATTTTATATATTTTCAAAGCGTAATTTTATTACCTGTAGTAGTATAACTGCGGTAATGGTCCTCTGAAGAGAAGAATTATCTTTGAAAACTCATGAGCTAAGGACTTAAGAATACTTTGCTTGAACTTTGAATTCTAATAAAATTTGATTGACACCTTATTTTATTACCTCATTTTATATTATAATATATATATATATATATATATATATATATATATATATATATATATATATATATATATATATATATATATATATATATATATATTGGTGGTAAGCCGAAACAATTGTATGCTGAAAATAAAAACAGGTTTTTGTGAAATTATGTGAATCTGTTCTTCCTAACATTTGACGTTGTGGAAAATTAAATAAAAACTATTTTATAACATAGCTCTAGACTCACACTATTGAGCTATTACAATTGCTTTATGTTATAAATTTATATTTAGATATAAAAAACTTTATATATATATATATATATATATATATATATATATATATATATATATATATATATATATATATATATATATATATATATATATTTATATATATAATCAAAACGGCATGTAATGGTTTTCGAACAAAATGAGGAAAAATGAAGAAAAGGATAAAAAGGAGGACAAAAATTTTTTAAATAGAGGACTAAGTTAAACATTTTAGTAGGTGTTTTGTAATCATTATTTTCCTTTAAATATATATTTTTAATCGCGGACATTTTAAAGATAATAATATTTTGTAGTGCCTTAATGTTAGATAATGGCCCGATGGAATTGGACGCATCTGTTCAAGGCGGGTTTGACTTGCGCGAATTGTAGCGGAGTTACCGCGTGCAACTTTGGTGCGACGATTTTCTCACGGTTCGGGTGATAGTGACGAGATCCGGAGGGTCAAAGTTTAGGTCACACCTGGTGTTGATCACGAGATTTCGTGACGGCAGTTTTCCCTGATGGGAAAACGAGATTTAGATTCGACAGTTCTCGACTGGAAGCCGACGAGAGAACAACGATAGTCATGTAGCTGTTACAAGCTGAGGGATTTCGAATTCGGGCCAGAGTGAATCTCCAATCTTCCTCCTTTTGCAAGTAGAAGTGATTAGGTGATTAACTTCAGCTCACGAAGAAACCGCCGGGATCGTGAAAAGAAACGAAAATTATGGCAACGGCAGTCGGGTTGAAGAGAACAGAGAATTGCGTCTACTGCTGTGTCGGGCGACAACAACGAGACAAGGTTAGTACGAATAGTTGCCTACGGCGGCGAGGCAATGGAGAAAGAGATAGACAAGGTTAGTACGAATAGTATTCATGCGATTCGGGAAACGCGGAGAGAAACGGCATGTCGTTCCATTTGGTAGCGATGCCGTTCGTTCTGGATCAACAGACGAAGAGTTCTACGACGACAAACGAGATTCCTGACACAACGTATCATCAACCTGTGTAAATGTAACATTAATATACCAGTCTTTATTTTTATTGTCTTGATTTATTAAATTAATTTTAACTTTTACCTACAGAAGGATGTAATTAAAAAGAATTTCTATTGGTCTGAAAAATAGATAAAAAGGACGAATAAGCTAAAGAAACCATTTTGATATGTTGACATGTGTGTGCGCTTTTATTAGCTTTATTTTGATGGTAAAATATTCACTGATATACGCCGGTTTAAAAATTCCTTGAATTTTATTATCGAGAACATGTATGTTTTGAAATTGGCAGAAATAATTAGTTTAATTTTTTAAGAATTTGAAAGAAATTCGGAAGATTAACTAAATTATATATATATATATATATATATATATATATATATATATATATATATATATATATATATATATATATATATATATATATATATATATCAAGCTGGGGGAGCGGATATATGCGAAACAATACTTTGTTTTCTTGAGTTTCAATTATAAACAGCTCAGTTGATTAATATACATGGCTGAAGAAAGTCAGTGAGGGGTTTATAATTAAAACCATTAGTCGCCATATTGGTTAAACAAACAATATGTCGTTCGTAAATCGTTTTTAAATAACCAATATGGCGACTTATAGTGCGAAATCTACTTCAAGGGAACTAATTCTATTCTTATTATTCGCGATCAAACAGAGGTAGTACGGATTTACCTTCATTTTATTAGATTAGCAATCTACATAATTCTTATAGGGTATTTATTAAGATGATTTTTAGAGGGTAATCATACTTAACTATCTAACAATAAATATTGGAGAAAAATGTCTTTGGTCAAAATTATACTTTAATATTTCAAACCATTTAAATTTAAATGCATCATTCTCATTTTCAAGGCCTCAAATTTTCAACTGTATATGAAGGAAAACATAAAATCCCTTGTCCTTTTGTATTGATTTACTTTGGTATGTTCATTTCGTGTATACATCTTCATAGGTTTTGTGTTGGTTTTTAATATTGGTCGTTTTTTTAACGAATACATCTTCATAGGTTTTGTGTTGGTTTTTAATATTGGTCGTTTTTTTAACGAATACATCTTCATAGGTTTTGTGTTGGTTTTTAATATTGGTCGTTTTTTTAACGAATACATCTTCATAGGTTTTGTGTTGGTTTTTAATATTGGTCGTTTTTTTAACGAATACATCTTCATAGGTTTTGTGTTGGTCTTTAATATTGGTCGTTTTTTTAACAAATACATCTTCATAGGTTTTGTGTTGGTTTTTAATATTGGTCGTTTTTTTAACGAATACATCTTCATAGGTTTTGTGTTGGTTTTTAATATTGGTCGTTTTTTTAACGAATACATCTTCATAGGTTTTGTGTTGGTTTTTAATATTGGTCGTTTTTTTAACGAATACATCTTCATAGGTTTTGTGTTGGTTTTTAATATTGGTCGTTTTTTTAACGAATACATCTTCATAGGTTTTGTGTTGGTTTTTAATATTGGTCGTTTTTTTAACGAATACATCTTCATAGGTTTTGTGTTGGTTTTTAATATTGGTCGTTTTTTTAACGAATACATCTTCATAGGTTTTGTGTTGGTTTTTAATATTGGTCGTTTTTTTAACGAATACATCTTCATAGGTTTTGTGTTGGTTTTTAATATTGGTCGTTTTTTTAACGAATACATCTTCATAGGTTTTGTGTTGGTTTTTAATATTGGTCGTTTTTTTAACGAATACATCTTCATAGGTTTTGTGTTGGTTTTTAATATTGGTCGTTTTTTTAACGAATACATCTTCATAGGTTTTGTGTTGGTTTTTAATATTGGTCGTTTTTTTAACGAATACATCTTCATAGGTTTTGTGTTGGTTTTTAATATTGGTCGTTTTTTTAACGAATACATCTTCATAGGTTTTGTGTTGGTTTTTAATATTGGTCGTTTTTTTAACGAATACATCTTCATAGGTTTTGTGTTGGTTTTTAATATTGGTCGTTTTTTTAACGAATACATCTTCATAGGTTTTGTGTTGGTTTTTAATATTGGTCGTTTTTTTAACGAATACATCTTCATAGGTTTTGTGTTGGTTTTTAATATTGGTCGTTTTTTTAACGAATACATCTTCATAGGTTTTGTGTTGGTTTTTAATATTGGTCGTTTTTTTAACGAATACATCTTCATAGGTTTTGTGTTGGTTTTTAATATTGGTCGTTTTTTTAACGAATACATCTTCATAGGTTTTGTGTTGGTTTTTAATATTGGTCGTTTTTTTAACGAATACATCTTCATAGGTTTTGTGTTGGTTTTTAATATTGGTCGTTTTTTTAACGAATACATCTTCATAGGTTTTGTGTTGGTTTTTAATATTGGTCGTTTTTTTAACGAATACATCTTCATAGGTTTTGTGTTGGTTTTTAATATTGGTCGTTTTTTTAACGAATACATCTTCATAGGTTTTGTGTTGGTTTTTAATATTGGTCGTTTTTTTAACGAATACATCTTCATAGGTTTTGTGTTGGTTTTTAATATTGGTCGTTTTTTTAACGAATACATCTTCATAGGTTTTGTGTTGGTTTTTAATATTGGTCGTTTTTTTAACGAATACATCTTCATAGGTTTTGTGTTGGTTTTTAATATTGGTCGTTTTTTTAACGAATACATCTTCATAGGTTTTGTGTTGGTCTTTAATATTGGTCGTTTTTTTAACAAATACATCTTCATAGGTTTTGTGTTGGTTTTTAATATTGGTCGTTTTTTTAACGAATACATCTTCATAGGTTTTGTGTTGGTTTTTAATATTGGTCGTTTTTTTAACGAATACATCTTCATAGGTTTTGTGTTGGTTTTTAATATTGGTCGTTTTTTTAACGAATACATCTTCATAGGTTTTGTGTTGGTTTTTAATATTGGTCGTTTTTTTAACGAATACATCTTCATAGGTTTTGTGTTGGTTTTTAATATTGGTCGTTTTTTTAACGAATACATCTTCATAGGTTTTGTGTTGGTTTTTAATATTGGTCGTTTTTTTAACGAATACATCTTCATAGGTTTTGTGTTGGTTTTTAATATTGGTCGTTTTTTTAACGAATACATCTTCATAGGTTTTGTGTTGGTTTTTAATATTGGTCGTTTTTTTAACGAATACATCTTCATAGGTTTTGTGTTGGTCTTTAATATTGGTCGTTTTTTTAACAAATACATCTTCATAGGTTTTGTGTTGGTTTTTAATATTGGTCGTTTTTTTAACGAATACATCTTCATAGGTTTTGTGTTGGTTTTTAATATTGGTCGTTTTTTTAACGAATACATCTTCATAGGTTTTGTGTTGGTTTTTAATATTGGTCGTTTTTTTAACGAATACATCTTCATAGGTTTTGTGTTGGTTTTTAATATTGGTCGTTTTTTTAACGAATACATCTTCATAGGTTTTGTGTTGGTTTTTAATATTGGTCGTTTTTTTAACGAATACATCTTCATAGGTTTTGTGTTGGTTTTTAATATTGGTCGTTTTTTTAACGAATACATCTTCATAGGTTTTGTGTTGGTTTTTAATATTGGTCGTTTTTTTAACGAATACATCTTCATAGGTTTTGTGTTGGTTTTTAATATTGGTCGTTTTTTTAACGAATACATCTTCATAGGTTTTGTGTTGGTTTTTAATATTGGTCGTTTTTTTAACGAATACATCTTCATAGGTTTTGTGTTGGTTTTTAATATTGGTCGTTTTTTTAACGAATACATCTTCATAGGTTTTGTGTTGGTTTTTAATATTGGTCGTTTTTTTAACGAATACATCTTCATAGGTTTTGTGTTGGTTTTTAATATTGGTCGTTTTTTTAACGAATACATCTTCATAGGTTTTGTGTTGGTTTTTAATATTGGTCGTTTTTTTAACGAATACATCTTCATAGGTTTTGTGTTGGTCTTTAATATTGGTCGTTTTTTTAACAAATACATCTTCATAGGTTTTGTGTTGGTTTTTAATATTGGTCGTTTTTTTAACGAATACATCTTCATAGGTTTTGTGTTGGTTTTTAATATTGGTCGTTTTTTTAACGAATACATCTTCATAGGTTTTGTGTTGGTTTTTAATATTGGTCGTTTTTTTAACGAATACATCTTCATAGGTTTTGTGTTGGTTTTTAATATTGGTCGTTTTTTTAACGAATACATCTTCATAGGTTTTGTGTTGGTTTTTAATATTGGTCGTTTTTTTAACGAATACATCTTCATAGGTTTTGTGTTGGTTTTTAATATTGGTCGTTTTTTTAACGAATACATCTTCATAGGTTTTGTGTTGGTTTTTAATATTGGTCGTTTTTTTAACGAATACATCTTCATAGGTTTTGTGTTGGTTTTTAATATTGGTCGTTTTTTTAACGAATACATCTTCATAGGTTTTGTGTTGGTTTTTAATATTGGTCGTTTTTTTAACGAATACATCTTCATAGGTTTTGTGTTGGTTTTTAATATTGGTCGTTTTTTTAACGAATACATCTTCATAGGTTTTGTGTTGGTTTTTAATATTGGTCGTTTTTTTAACGAATACATCTTCATAGGTTTTGTGTTGGTCTTTAATATTGGTCGTTTTTTTAACAAATACATCTTCATAGGTTTTGTGTTGGTTTTTAATATTGGTCGTTTTTTTAACGAATACATCTTCATAGGTTTTGTGTTGGTTTTTAATATTGGTCGTTTTTTTAACGAATACATCTTCATAGGTTTTGTGTTGGTTTTTAATATTGGTCGTTTTTTTAACGAATACATCTTCATAGGTTTTGTGTTGGTTTTTAATATTGGTCGTTTTTTTAACGAATACATCTTCATAGGTTTTGTGTTGGTTTTTAATATTGGTCGTTTTTTTAACGAATACATCTTCATAGGTTTTGTGTTGGTTTTTAATATTGGTCGTTTTTTTAACGAATACATCTTCATAGGTTTTGTGTTGGTTTTTAATATTGGTCGTTTTTTTAACGAATACATCTTCATAGGTTTTGTGTTGGTTTTTAATATTGGTCGTTTTTTTAACGAATACATCTTCATAGGTTTTGTGTTGGTTTTTAATATTGGTCGTTTTTTTAACGAATACATCTTCATAGGTTTTGTGTTGGTTTTTAATATTGGTCGTTTTTTTAACGAATACATCTTCATAGGTTTTGTGTTGGTTTTTAATATTGGTCGTTTTTTTAACGAATACATCTTCATAGGTTTTGTGTTGGTTTTTAATATTGGTCGTTTTTTTAACGAATACATCTTCATAGGTTTTGTGTTGGTTTTTAATATTGGTCGTTTTTTTAACGAATACATCTTCATAGGTTTTGTGTTGGTTTTTAATATTGGTCGTTTTTTTAACGAATACATCTTCATAGGTTTTGTGTTGGTTTTTAATATTGGTCGTTTTTTTAACGAATACATCTTCATAGGTTTTGTGTTGGTCTTTAATATTGGTCGTTTTTTTAACAAATACATCTTCATAGGTTTTGTGTTGGTTTTTAATATTGGTCGTTTTTTTAACGAATACATCTTCATAGGTTTTGTGTTGGTTTTTAATATTGGTCGTTTTTTTAACGAATACATCTTCATAGGTTTTGTGTTGGTTTTTAATATTGGTCGTTTTTTTAACGAATACATCTTCATAGGTTTTGTGTTGGTTTTTAATATTGGTCGTTTTTTTAACGAATACATCTTCATAGGTTTTGTGTTGGTTTTTAATATTGGTCGTTTTTTTAACGAATACATCTTCATAGGTTTTGTGTTGGTTTTTAATATTGGTCGTTTTTTTAACGAATACATCTTCATAGGTTTTGTGTTGGTTTTTAATATTGGTCGTTTTTTTAACGAATACATCTTCATAGGTTTTGTGTTGGTTTTTAATATTGGTCGTTTTTTTAACGAATACATCTTCATAGGTTTTGTGTTGGTTTTTAATATTGGTCGTTTTTTTAACGAATACATCTTCATAGGTTTTGTGTTGGTTTTTAATATTGGTCGTTTTTTTAACGAATACATCTTCATAGGTTTTGTGTTGGTTTTTAATATTGGTCGTTTTTTTAACGAATACATCTTCATAGGTTTTGTGTTGGTTTTTAATATTGGTCGTTTTTTTAACGAATACATCTTCATAGGTTTTGTGTTGGTTTTTAATATTGGTCGTTTTTTTAACGAATACATCTTCATAGGTTTTGTGTTGGTTTTTAATATTGGTCGTTTTTTTAACGAATACATCTTCATAGGTTTTGTGTTGGTTTTTAATATTGGTCGTTTTTTTAACGAATACATCTTCATAGGTTTTGTGTTGGTTTTTAATATTGGTCGTTTTTTTAACGAATACATCTTCATAGGTTTTGTGTTGGTTTTTAATATTGGTCGTTTTTTTAACGAATACATCTTCATAGGTTTTGTGTTGGTTTTTAATATTGGTCGTTTTTTTAACGAATACATCTTCATAGGTTTTGTGTTGGTTTTTAATATTGGTCGTTTTTTTAACGAATACATCTTCATAGGTTTTGTGTTGGTTTTTAATATTGGTCGTTTTTTTTAACGAATACATCTTCATAGGTTTTGTGTTGGTTTTTAATATTGGTCGTTTTTTTAACGAATACATCTTCATAGGTTTTGTGTTGGTTTTTAATATTGGTCGTTTTTTTAACGAATACATCTTCATAGGTTTTGTGTTGGTTTTTAATATTGGTCGTTTTTTTAACGAATACATCTTCATAGGTTTTGTGTTGGTTTTTAATATTGGTCGTTTTTTTAACAAATACATCTTCATAGGTTTTGTGTTGGTTTTTAATATTGGTCGTTTTTTTAACGAATACATCTTCATAGGTTTTGTGTTGGTCTTAAATATTGGTCGTTTTTTTTAACGAATACATCTTCATAGGTTTTGTGTTGGTCTTTAATATTGGTCGTTTTTTTAACGAATACATCTTCATAGGTTTTGTGTTGGTCTTTAATATTGGTCGTTTTTTTAACAAATACATCTTCATAGGTTTTGTGTTGGTTTTTAATATTGGTCGTTTTTTTAACGAATACATCTTCATAGGTTTTGTGTTGGTTTTTAATATTGGTCGTTTTTTTAACGAATACATCTTCATAGGTTTTGTGTTGGTTTTTAATATTGGTCGTTTTTTTAACGAATACATCTTCATAGGTTTTGTGTTGGTTTTTAATATTGGTCGTTTTTTTAACGAATACATCTTCATAGGTTTTGTGTTGGTTTTTAATATTGGTCGTTTTTTTAACGAATACATCTTCATAGGTTTTGTGTTGGTTTTTAATATTGGTCGTTTTTTTAACGAATACATCTTCATAGGTTTTGTGTTGGTTTTTAATATTGGTCGTTTTTTTAACGAATACATCTTCATAGGTTTTGTGTTGGTTTTTAATATTGGTCGTTTTTTTAACGAATACATCTTCATAGGTTTTGTGTTGGTTTTTAATATTGGTCGTTTTTTTAACGAATACATCTTCATAGGTTTTGTGTTGGTTTTTAATATTGGTCGTTTTTTTAACGAATACATCTTCATAGGTTTTGTGTTGGTTTTTAATATTGGTCGTTTTTTTAACGAATACATCTTCATAGGTTTTGTGTTGGTTTTTAATATTGGTCGTTTTTTTAACGAATACATCTTCATAGGTTTTGTGTTGGTTTTTAATATTGGTCGTTTTTTTAACAAATACATCTTCATAGGTTTTGTGTTGGTTTTTAATATTGGTCGTTTTTTTAACGAATACATCTTCATAGGTTTTGTGTTGGTCTTAAATATTGGTCGTTTTTTTTAACGAATACATCTTCATAGGTTTTGTGTTGGTCTTTAATATTGGTCGTTTTTTTAACGAATACATCTTCATAGGTTTTGTGTTGGTCTTTAATATTGGTCGTTTTTTTAACAAATACATCTTCATAGGTTTTGTGTTGGTTTTTAATATTGGTCGTTTTTTTAACGAATACATCTTCATAGGTTTTGTGTTGGTTTTTAATATTGGTCGTTTTTTTAACGAATACATCTTCATAGGTTTTGTGTTGGTTTTTAATATTGGTCGTTTTTTTAACAAATACATCTTCATAGGTTTTGTGTTGGTTTTTAATATTGGTCGTTTTTTTAACGAATACATCTTCATAGGTTTTGTGTTGGTCTTAAATATTGGTCGTTTTTTTTAACGAATACATCTTCATAGGTTTTGTGTTGGTCTTTAATATTGGTCGTTTTTTTAACGAATACATCTTCATAGGTTTTGTGTTGGTCTTTAATATTGGTCGTTTTTTTAACAAATACATCTTCATAGGTTTTGTGTTGGTTTTTAATATTGGTCGTTTTTTTAACGAATACATCTTCATAGGTTTTGTGTTGGTTTTTAATATTGGTCGTTTTTTTAACGAATACATCTTCATAGGTTTTGTGTTGGTTTTTAATATTGGTCGTTTTTTTAACAAATACATCTTCATAGGTTTTGTGTTGGTTTTTAATATTGGTCGTTTTTTTAACGAATACATCTTCATAGGTTTTGTGTTGGTCTTAAATATTGGTCGTTGTTTTTAACGAATACATCTTCATAGGTTTTGTGTTGGTCTTTAATATTGGTCGTTTTTTTAACGAATACATCTTCATACATTTTGTGTTGGTCTTTACTATTGGTCGTTTTTTTAACAAATACATCTTCATAGGTTTTGTGTTGGTCTTTACTATTGGTCGTTTTTTTAACAAATACATCTTCATAGGTTTTGTGTTGGTCTTTAATATTGGTCGTTTTTTTAACAAATACATCTTCATAGGTTTTGTGTTGGTCTTTAATATTGGTCGTTTTTTTAACAAATACATCTTCATAGGTTTTGTGTTTGTCTTTAATATTGTTCGTTTTTTAACAAATACATGTTCATAGGTTTAGTGTTGGTATTTAATATTCGTCGTTATTTTAACAAATGCGTGTATTCTGTCGTGTACGTTCGCTTTGCAGTTTTCTATTTTTTTTAATGTCGTTTGGCGTATTTTTAATGTCGTTTGGCGTGTTTCTTCATTAATTTTGCTTCACGTTCCTCCTTCAATTTCCTGAAACTATCTTTTTCTGTTTTTCAGTTATTCTGCATTTATCCTGTGGTCTTGACAATTTTCTCATATATGTCCTTCTCTTTTGTTAAATTCATTTTTTTCTTCTGTTGTTGCTAGTGTTGGGACATCCTACTGGATGGCAGGCCAGGGGCACGTTATTTCAGAGATTCCTACCAGGAGATCTTTTTTAGGATTCTAATCGTGCCTTTAATTGCAATTGTTACCATCCATTACACTTGGTTCCCCGGTTATAGGTTTTTAGGTTTTTAATGATCCCAGTACTCCTATGATTACTGGAATGATTGAAATCTTCCTATGGTTCAAGTTTCTTTTCATGTCGTACATAAGACCTTAGTATTTAGTTTTCTGTTCTCTCTGAGCTCTGTTTAGGCCAGAATCGCCTTGTTTCTATCGAGTCTGATTGTTTCATTTTTGTTCTTCCTCCATTTACATTTTGGTCAAATTAGGATTCATTCATTGCATCCAAAATTCATATTTTGTTTTTACTGAAGAGATTTGTATGTCTGTCTTCTCAGTCTTCTTTTCTTTTCTATTATCTTTTGTTTTAGTTCTTCATGTTTCTTGTGTAAGCTTTCATCTTAATATAATCTGTTAAGATTTATAGGAAGAGTTTGTTGAGTTTTCTCTATTTTCGTAGTCGTCGGTTTCTGCAGTTTCGGTGTCTTCTACTTGTAAGTTTTTACTGGGGTGCTTCCGGCTGTTTTGATCCATTACTTATATTTCTCTTTAGTTCCATTAAGTCCAGCTCTTTCTTTCGTATTCGCAGCAGCCGTTTACCAGTGATTTATCGCAGACAACGACTGTTGGCCTTTTCTGGAATTTAAGTCGCAATAAACCTCTCCAAAATTCCAAAAGTCTGCGCGCTTTTTTAGTGGATGTCTCGATAGTGCTCTTCCGTCTCGATCTTTCCATCTGTCTTGAGTCAAGAATCTTGACGCTTAACGACCATTCTGTGTGACACGGATGCCCACTTTTGGGGTAGATGGACAGTTTATGGCGTTTCATTTTAAAATATCTACCCTGGCTACTTCATTTTTCTTGGATTCGTGTTATTATTATTATTATTATTATTATTATTAATTATTATTATTATTATTATTAATAATAATTATTATTATTATTATTAATTATTATTATTATTAATTATTATTATTATTAATTATTATTATTAATTATTATTATTAATTATTATTATTATTATTTATTATTATTAATTATTATTATTATTATTAATAATAATTATTATTATTATTAATTATTATTATTATTAATAATAATTATTATTATTATTATTATTATTATTAATTATTATTATTATTAATTACTATTATTAATTACTATTATTTATTATTATTATTATTATTATTATTATTATTATTATTTACTCGCTAAGAGTTTCACGCAAGTCATTATCAGTCATTGCATATGACTGAAACGATCATAACTAAATTGTTCTTATACAGTTCACATTAACATTTCCTGAAAGTCGAAAAGCTTTGAAACGTCTTCACAAGTTCTTTCGTTTTAACGAAAGCTTTCAAACTGCCAATCTCTTTTTGTGGCTTCTCTCTTTACTTTTGCGTCAGTGGAGCGTATATTTTACAAATGCGTACGTGGGTGTGTTTTAAATGTGATTCTACAGTAATTCTACACCTTTAAACTGTCTGAACCCATTGTTTTCTTAACGTACGCGATTTTCGCGTTTTTGGTCACATACGTCGTTGTCACGTATTTTACATTCTTTTACTTATGTTTTAAAAATGTTTCTCATAAATTCTTTTACATATGTTCATGTGTGCCGTAGTAACTTTTAAGAGTGTAATTTACCTGTTAGATTTTTTCGTCGTTTTCTGCTGATTCGTTGCAGTACATCGATTAGTCGTCTCCTTGTTGTGCCGTGGATTTCTTACTTTCTCAGTTGCATTGGTATCTTTTTGGTCTCCTTGTTGGTCCGTGGATTTCTTACTTTCTCAGTTGCATTGGTATCTTTTTGGTCTCCTTGTTGGTCCGTGGATTTCTTACTTTCTCAGTTGCATTGGTATCTTTTAGGTCTCCTTGTTGTGTCGTGGATTTCTTACTTTCTCAGTTGCATTGGTATCTTTTTGGTCTCCTGGCTCGCGATCGTCATGGTGGTGTATCTGGGGATAAACTTTTTTATACGAGAAAGGAATTCGGAAGACAGATTATTTGAGACAAATTCAGAGGTTTTATTCATCCTTTTTTTTTAGATAACGCCTGGGAGAGAGGCCGCCGTTTCCTAGATTAATTTATCTGTTCTTTTAAGTTTCTGACTTGGCTAATTCATAACTTCTGACTGGGCGAGGGAAGAAATGGGGTGGACTCATTTTCGACCCATCGAACTTAGCTAAAAGTTTCAGACCAGTTTTTGACGTCTACCCGCTTCAAATGTCCATAGCAAACTCACCAAAACCTATCGTTTTCCTACATTCACAGGTATGACATCATAGTGCCTTTTTCCGTCAACCAATCACAAGACCGCATTCACTCTTGCTGTATGTTTATCCCTACTGACCCCAAATATTTGATCTCGGCCCAACTTGTCTATTGTGTTATTTCATGGAGAATGATTCATTAACCAAAACCTATGTCAGTTTAACTCGCACTCAATTTATCAATTTCACTACAATTCATAATTCATACTAGTTAAACTACACCTTTTCAAAAATATAGGTCCCCTCTTAATGTAACAACTGCTCAGTGAAAATAACAAGTGTTGTTCCTTACAGTCCTAGTGACAACAAGTCTCCCCAGATCCCCAGCACTCTCTAACTCTTTCGATAACTGTTACAAATCATTTTGCGTTATCGCAACAGCCGTTTCAGATTTCTCGCTGGCAACGACCATTGGTCTTCTTGGGAGTTTGAATGGCAATAAGCCTCACCAACGTTCCAGTTCTTTCCGCATATTACCAGTGGTTATCTGGTTGATGCTCCTCCTCTCCGTTCTTTCCATCCTTCTTCACCCTTCACGACCATTTTATGTGGTGCCAGCTCTTGCTGGTGCCACCACATACGTGTATGCGTTGTTTTATTCACGGGGTGTCAGTTTATCGAATTCCTGGCATTTTTTTTCTATATTTTTTGTTTTATCTCTAAGCTTACCTGTGGCTCTTTGCTTGTTTATGGTAGTTGGTTTCCGCATTCAAGGATTTTCTATAATAATTTTACTCTTTTAATCATTGGCGTGTGTACTAATGTCTCTATCATCCCTCTAACTCCTATAATCATTTTGCTCATGTTCCATATTCCTTTCAAGTTCTATGTATTGGCTTCGTTTTGTGTCACCTTCATTTTCACCCTGTGAGCTGCTGGAATGGCGAAATCTACTATTAGGCGGGTTTTTCTTTCTTGTTGACTATTATCAACGCCGATCATTTTTGTTTGGATGCGTTTGTTACTGATGATATTTTGCTTTTTATTTTCCAGTGGTGTCCCTGATTTGTGTCTGTATGTTCAAAGTGCTGACGTTTGCATAGTTCCAATAATCTGCCTTCCCCACCCAGTCGTGTCTGTTTAAGTATTCTTTTTGAATAGGTTTGCTGCATTCGCCTATTATGTGATTTACCGTTTCATCTCTTTGTTCGCACATTTACTTTTTTCCTGGGTTTTTTCTATTTTTGTTTTGATATAGTTAAATTTGATTGCGTTGTTCAGTGAGTCTGTCAGTAGCTCTTCGGTTTCTCTGCTCAAGTGTCTTTTTCATAGCCATATACAGGAGTTTATATATGTCTCTTCTCTGGTCAGTCTTATAAATCATCCATCTAGCTGTTTTTCTTTTCATTTTTTTTTTGTCGACTTTTTTCCAGTTTCGCTGCTCCCTTCATCGTTTAATTCAGCGGTGCTTCCTGTAGCAATGATCAGTCTTTTTTGTATTCTGGGTTATGTTTTTTTTCTAGTTCTTTTTTTTTCTGTATTATCCATGGCGTCTTTATCAGTTGTCTTCCCATATAGCTTATTTTTACACACAGTCGGTCAGTATCACTCTACAGGCGTATTGCATTGTGCATGGCCATTAGTTTCCTAGTATTCTGGTCTAAGTGTCGAAGTGTCCAGAATATCTAACTAGCGATACCACTCCTATTTTTATTCGTTTTATTAGGTTTCTACTATATAATTTTGTTTCTAAGAGTTTTCTTGATCTTCTCGTGTATTCTTTTCTGATCTTCACTGTCATTTCTTTTTATTTAATGGCGTTTACTTCCAGAAACCCCAAATATGTAAAAGTATCATGTTCGGTAAGTGCATCCATCTCTTCTTGGTTGGATAGTTCCATGCTCTCCGCTGTCTCGAGTCCCCCCCCCCTTTAACCTCTACTATTGCACACTTTTCCATTTAGAATTCCATCTGAATGTTCTCGCTGAATATTTTAGTTGTATTTATCAGCTCTTCTAGTTCCTTTTTTCGAGTCGTCCATGTACATGAGGTGGTTTATTCTTTCTTTTGTGTGTGTGAACTTGTATCCGACGTTACACTTCCTGAGTATCTCGCTGAGTGGCATCAGTAAGTTCATCGGAGCACATTCTGTGGAAGTACTTGTAAAAGAAGCACAGAGATGCAATTTTTAATTGAATTCACTCGGTAAAAAAATACTCAGGCAGTAGCTGCTGCTGCTAGCGTTCGTTTGAATATATACTGAATTGCCTCTCTTAGACTAACGCACGTATTTATACATAATGATATTGAAACAGAGACACAAAACGTATTATTAGTAGTATGTGTACTCACTATGAGTTCTCACGCAGGTCATCATCAGTGATTGCTCACTGATAATAACCGTCGGTGTTCCCTGGAGTCTGAGTGACAGCAAGTCTCCTCACATTACTAGTACTCTCCACCTCTTTCCATAACTATGTATTTTTGCACTATGCTCATGACACCATATTACTTTCTTTGTTTTTACTACTTCTTCCCGTTTCTCCCCCACCACCACCTCTAATATAGTCGGAATAAGAAGGGGTACACTTAGAGATTCGGGAACACTTCCATTGTTTTCCCCGTTAAATATTATATAAGAATACACTTTTAAATTTTATGTAAATTCTCTAAGATTTCTTTCTATAAGTAACACACAAACATCGCACACACATACAGACATTGAGTTTAATATAGAGAGATGTACGAAATTCTCCAGGGAAGACAATGGAAGTGGTCTCGAATCTCCCCCAGAATTCCTTCAAAACTTCAAATACGTATATTCGATTTTAATGAAATTTTAACCACACGTATAAGACACTAATTCAAAGAGTTTTCCAA
>OY744532.1:7072136-7112136 GCA_963556195.1 Sepiola atlantica | reverse complement strand
CTTTAACCCTAAAACAGTCTTTCATTTAACTTCCTTCGTCCTAACCCTAACCCTAACGCTAACTTTAACCCTGAAACAGTCTTTCAGTTAACTTCCTTCGTCCTTACCCTAACGCTAACTTTAACCCTAAAACAGTCTTTCATTTTACTTCCTTCGTACTTACCCTAACGCTAACTTTTACCCTAAAACAGTCTTTCATTTAACTTCCTTCGTCCTTACCCTAACACTAACTTTTACCCTAAAACAGTCTTTCATTTAACTTCCCTCGGTCTTTACCTTAACGCTAACTTTAACCCTAAAACACTCTATCATTTAACTTACTTCGTCTTAACCCTAACGCTAACTTTAACCCTAAAACAGCCTTTCATTTAACTTCCTTCGTCTTAACCCTAACACCAACTTTTACCCTAAAACAGTCTTTCATTTAACTTCCTTCGTCTTTACCCTAACGCTAACTTTAACCCTAAAACACTCTATCATTTAACTTACTTCGTCTTAACCCTAACGCTAACTTTAACCCTAAAACAGCCTTTCATTTAATTTCCTTCGTCCTAACCCTAACACTAACTTTTACCCTAAAACAGTCTTTCATTAACTTCCTTCGTCCTAACCCTAACACTAACTTTAACTCTAAAACAGTCTTTCATTTAACTTCTTCGTCCTTACCCTAACGCTAACTTTAACTCTAAAAGTGTCTTTCATTTAACTTCCTTCGTCCTAACCCTACACTAACTTTTACCATAAAACAGCCTTTCATTTAACTTTCTTCGTCCTAACCACAACGCTAACTTTTACCCTAAAACAATCTTTCATTTAACTTCCTTTGTCCTAACCCTAACGCTAACTTTACCCTTAAAACAGCTTTTCATT
Organism: Sepiola atlantica; assembly: GCA_963556195.1. Classification (NCBI taxonomy): domain Eukaryota; kingdom Metazoa; phylum Mollusca; class Cephalopoda; order Sepiida; family Sepiolidae; genus Sepiola; species Sepiola atlantica. Next base: position 7,111,266 of record OY744532.1, on the reverse strand, counting down.
TAACTTCCTTCGTCCTAACCCTAACGCTAACTTTAACCCTAAAACAGTCTTTCATTTAACTTACTTCGTCCTTACCCTCACGCTAACTGTAACCTAAAAACAGTCTTTCATTTAACTTCCTTCGTCCTAACCCTAACACTAACTTTAACCTTAAAACAGTCTTTCATTAAACTTATTTCGTCCTAACCCTAACACTAACTTTACCCTTAAAACAGTCTTTCATTTAACTTCCTTCGTCCTTACCCTAACGCTAACTTTAACCCTAAAACAGTCTTTCATTTAACTTCCTTCGTCCTTACCCTAACGCTAACTTTAACCTTAAAACAGTCTTTCATTTAACTTCCTTCGTCCTAACCCTAACACAAACTTTACCCTTAAAACAGTCTTTCATTTAACTTCCTTCGTCCTTACCCTAACGCTAACTTTAACCCTAAAACAGTCTTTCATGTAACTTCCTTCATCTTACCCTAACACTGACTGTAACCCTAAAACAGTCTTTCATTTAACTTCCTTCAGCCTAACCCTAACGCTAACTTTCACCCTAAAAGTCTTTCATTTAACTTCCTTCGTCTTAACCCTAATGCTAACTTTAACCCTAAAACAGTCTTTCATTTAACCTCCTTCGTCCTAACCCTAACGCTAACTTTAACCTTGAAACAGTCTTTCAGTTAACTTCCTTCGTCCTTACCCTAACGCTAACTTTAACCCTAAAACAGTCTTTCATTTAACTTCCTTCGTCCTTACCCTAACGCTAACTTTTACCCTAAAACAGTCTTTCATTTAACTTCCTTCGTCCTTACCCTAACACTTACTTTTACCCTAAAACAGTCTTTCATTTAACTTCCCTCGGTCCTTACCCTAACGCTAACTTTAACCCTAAAACACTCTATCATTTAACTTACATCGTCTTAACCCTAACGCTAACTTTTACCCTAAAACAGCCTTTCATTTAACTTCCTTCGTCCTAACCCTAACACTAACTTTTACCCTAAAACAGTCTTTCATTTAACTTCCTTCGTCTTTACCCTAACGCTAACTTTAACCCTAAAACACTCTATCATTTAACTTACTTCGTCTTAACCCTAACGCTAACTTTAACCCTAAAACAGCCTTTCATTTAACTTCCTTCGTCCTAACCCTAACACTAATTTTAACCCTAAAACAGTCTTTCATTTTACTTCCTTCGTCCTTACCCTTACGCTAACTTTAACCCTAAAACACTCTATCATTTAACTTACTTCGTCTTAACCCTAACGCTAACTTTAACCCTAAAACAGCCTTTCATTTAACTTCCTTCGTCCTAACCCTTACACTAACTTTAACTCTAAAACAGTCTTTCATTAAACTTCCTTCGTCCTTACCCTAATGCTAACTTTAACCCTAAAACAGCCTTTCATTTAACTTCCTTCGTCCTAACCCTAACACTAACTTTTACCCTAAAACAGCCTTTCATTTAACTTCCTTCGCCCTAACCCTAATACTAACTTTTACCCTAAAACAGTCTTTCATTTAACTTCCTTCGTCCTTACCCTAACGCTAACTTTAACCCTAAAACACTCTATCATTTAACTTACTTCGTCTTAACCCTAACGCTAACAGTAACCCTAAAACAGCCTTTCATTTAACTTCCTTCGTCCTAACCCTAACACTAACTTTTACCCTAAAACAGTCTTTCATTTAACTTCCTTTGTCCTAACCCTAACGCTAACTTTAACCCTAAAACACTCTATCATTTAACTTACTTCGTCTTAACCCTAACGCTAACTTTAACCCTAAAACAGCCTTTCATTTAACTTCCTTTGTCCTAACCCTAACACTAACTTTTACCCTAAAACAGTCTTTCATTTAACTTCCTTCGTCCTAACCCTAACACTAACTTTAACCCTAAAACAGTCTTTCATTAAACTTTCTTTCGTCCTAACCCTAACGCTAACTTTAACCCTAAAACAGCCTTTCATTTAACTTCCTTCGTCCTAACCCTAACACTAACTTTAACCCTAAAACAGCCTTTCATTTAACTTCCTTCGTCCTACCCCTAACACTAACTTTTACCCTAAAACAGTCTTTCATTTAACTTCCTTCGTCCTTACCCTAACGCTAACTTTAACCCTAAAACACTCTATCATTTAACTAACTTCGTCTTAACCCTAACGCTAACTTTAACCCTAAAACAGTCTTTCAGTTACCTTCCTTCGTCCTTACCCTAACGCTAACTGTAACTCTTAAAAAGTTTTTCATTTAACTTCCTTCGTCCTTACCCTAACGCTAACTTTAACTCTAAAACAGTCTTTCATTTAACTTCCTTCGTCCTTACCCTAACACTAACTGTAACTCTTAAAAAGTTTTTCATTTAACTAACTTCGTCCTTACCCTAACGCTAACTTTAACCCTGAAACAGTCTTTCATTTAACTTCCTTCGTCCTTACCCTAACACTAACTGTAACTCTTAAAAAGTTTTTCATTTAACTTCCTTCGTCCTTACCCTAACGCTAACTTTAACTCTAAAACAGTCTTTCATTTAACTTCCTTCGTCCTAACCCTAACACTAACTTTACCCTTAAAACAGTCTTTCATTTAACTTCCTTCGTCCTAACCCTAACACTAACTGTAACTCTTAAAAAGTTTTTAATTTAACTTCCTTCGTCCTTACCCTAACGCTAACTTTAACCCTAAAACAGTCTTTCATTTAACTTCCTCTGTCCCTCAGTTAGAAGAACGAAAATGTTATTTCCATCTAAATGTGACGAACCAACTAAAATGTTATTTCAAAGCTTGAGAAACCGACCGACTGAAAAGACATCTTGTTTTTAATGCAAGGACGCATCTAAACCAAAATGCGTCCATTCATTTTGCGCGTTTAACAATGAAAATGCTATTTCTAACTGAAGTGTGAAACACAAAAGAAAATACTTCTTCACAACGGCTTCCCGCTTGTGGAACACATTACCGCCAGATTGATTTCTTTGTGCGCGGACAAAAGCCCACTGGACAACAGCCGCCCACCGGACAAAATCCCACTGGACAAAAGCCGCCCACCGGACAAAAGCCCACTAAAATAATTCAAACACGGACAAAAGCCTACCAACGTAAAAATAAATACATTTTTAAAAATTAAAAAAATATTTTTTCCTACTTAATTTTTTTACAATTATCAATAACTCCGTCTGTACATTTTTTTTTCTTGACAAATTTCGTTTTTATTTTATTTTTAGATATTTTTCCGGTACTTTGTAAATACTGCATTCTTTTAAAGGTTACATCATAAAAAATCGCACTCTTTTTACTACTAACCCTTAGTCCGAGTGGTAAAACAAAAAATACATTTTTAAAAATGTATATATTGTATTACTCATCTTTCGCGGAAAAGAAAAACAATAATTATTTTAGAATGCAAATTGGAGGATCAATTGTGCATATAATTTTAGCATAAAATGATCCACCATTCCCGGATCATTTCTGTTTTATGGCAGTTTACCAATTCTCTTGTGCGATGGGAGATAAATTCTATGCATTGTTTTTCGGGTGGGGTTAGTGGGTTCTACTTTTTAAAGCGATTACATGTGGTTTTACGACTTTGCCGGTCGGAATTAGGATAAGTGGTAAAAAAAAATTAGAATCGCCCGGAAAGGGGGGTGTCATCTTACGTTAACTTTACATGCGCAACTAATCCCCTACTCTAAATTAAAATAATAATTGTTTTTCTTCTCAGTGTGTTCATACATAATCGCCTAAAAAATGTAGAATCCAATTTTGGGGTGGGGGGGGGGTACTTGTATGTTTTCCATTTACGTATTGTATCTAAGAGTTTGATAAACTCATTGTGAGATTTTCATCTTTATTTTTCTCTTGTACCATTTTTTCCTATTTATCAACTTGTGCCATTTTTACAGGTGCCATTTTTACTAAATTCAGTGAAAATAGCAATTTCAGAGATAGTTTACCAGTAATGCGTTTTCAAATTCTCTATTAATTGAAAATGTATTTAAACAATGCATAGAAAATTGGTAGACTGCTCTAAATGTTAGAATGGCCGAAAATGGTGGATCATTTTATGTTAACATTATATGCAAAACTGATCCCCAATCTACATTCTAAAATATTGTTGGTTTTTCTTTCCGCGAAAGATGAGTAATACATTACATACTTTTTTAAAGATATGTTTTCAATTTAACCAATTCAACTTCGAGTTAGTAGTAAAAAGGGTGCGTTTTTTATGATGTAATCTTTAAAAGAATGCAGTATTTACAAAGTACCGGTAAAATGTCTAAAAATGAAGTAAAAATATTTTGTCGAGAAAAACAAATAGAGACAAAGAGTTATTGATAATATTTTTTTTTTAAATATAATTTTTTTTTAATTTATTTTTTTTAAATTAATTTATTTTTACGTTTGTGGGCTTTTGTCCGTATTTGAATTATTTTGGTGGGCTTTTGTCTGGTGAGCCTTTGTCCAGTGGGCTTTTATCATACCACCATATATATATATATATATATATATATATATATATATATATATATATATATATATATATATATATATATATATATATATATATATATATATATATATATATATATATATATATATATATATATATATATATTAGTAAGTTTTTGAAAGGCTGTGGGCAATGCAATTCCGGGTAAGATGCAAGTTGAAAGGAAAGGAACAAAAACAATAACAATAAATCGAATACGATATAAGACTTACTATTTATTTCCTTTTTTTTCCTTTTTTTTTTTTTCTTACATAACAGCAAGAGTGTTTTAGCTGTTCGTGTGATGTCCGGATGATTAAAAATATATATATATGTATGTATAATTTTTGTTCCTATATGTTAATCTAATGAAACAAGTGTTCAAATTAAAGAAGTGTTCCAATGAAAAAAGTTGTCAATAACAAGTAGGGCTGTTTTTAGTATATTTTTTTTATTTATACAAACATTATTGGTTACATATGTGCATACATGATTCAGCTTGATCTCTTGAGAGAACCAGCTTCTTCAGACCTTTAAGAAAAAATGAAATGCGAAATAGCAAACTTCTTTATTATGGGCACCCCATCCGCCCGGCCGAGGAGGGAAGGGTGTGTAATTAAACAGGAAAAAAACAAAAACCACTCATTCTATTTCGTAAACGCATCACACATTTTGAATTCTAACGACTATGGTTCGTTCGAATAAAGAAAAGAAAACATTGTTTTCGCGTCATAATTTTACCACATTTTGTTTTATTCTCACGTCTATGTTTCGTTTGAAAAAAAATTCGATTTATGTTACAAACGCACCAAATATTTTCAAATATTGTACTTGTATGTGTTTTCTTCAAATCAATCATCATGAGTAAGTCTTGAAATAAAGACGAAACGTTGATGAATATTTATATATATAATTTTGTTTTTTCTCTTTATAATTTTCCATCACGTTGGAATATGATTTCGATAATTTTCAAATATATATATATATTGAATTGAATTTCCTGTTTAAATTGTAAGTTTTTTATTTAAATTGTTATTCACTTCTTAATAAATCCTGTTATTTACATTTCTCGACCCCCCCCCCTCCCAATAAATAATTTTTTTTTTTTTAAACAGCGATGTTAGCATTTCTTCTCTTATTTTATTTTCGTTCAATTTACGCGACTGAAATTTTTTTCAAACCGCTTTGAAATTGGTACTTTCCTATGAAATGTCTAATGTGTATTGTCATTGTTTTTACTTATTGTACTTTCTGCACTTGACACTGACGATCGCCAAACCAAGGAGTTTTAAATGTGTTTTTAAATGTGTTTTTAAACATATTTTTGAAACGTATTTTTATGTATTTTAAAACGTACTTTAAAAAGTACATCTGTAAATATTTTTGAAATACTTGAAAATTCTTGAAAACGATATCCTTAGTTTTAGCCGAAACAATTGTTTGCCTTGATTAAAAACGTTTTTTTTCCTGTGAACATCTATCCTTTATCATCATTTTTTAGGGTAAAATAATTAAAACATTATAAAATAGCTCTAGTCACGCACTATAGAGCCATAGCTGACTTTATGTTATAAAATAATCCTACATTTGAAGAACTTTGAATGTTAAATTAGAAAACACACACATATATATATATATATATATATATATATATATATATATATATATATATATATATATATATATATATATTAGTGTGTGTGTCAGGTTTTATATGAAAAGAAATCAAATAAAGTGCTCGATCATATAAGAGAGCTAATATAATTTATTTGGATACTGTATATTACATATTTAAGCAATGTACCGCGGTTTCATCCAAAAGGGCAGATTTTACTAAAGATGTCTAAATCTGCCCTTTTGGATGAAACCGCGGTACATTGCTGAAATATGCAATATACAGTATCTAAATAAATTATATATATATATATATATATATATATATATATATATATATATATATATATTGTGTGTGTGTATTTGTGTATTTAGGTAGCATGCTTTCATTTAGGCAGATGTTATTAAATAACACAGAATGTTTTTTGTTTGATGAGACTTTTTCATATGTTTCAATAGTCCATTTAGTATTTAAGTCAAATTGGTGTATATAAGTTGAGTTGGTTTCTTGTTTAATTTTTCTACTTTTTTTCGCGAGTACTTTCGATTTTATTCATCAAATCAGCATCAGGCGGGTTAAGTCTTGGTATGCTTACACCATGTCTTTACTGTTGAGTTCTTTTAACGGCTAGTAATTTGCAACTTCAAAATAAGCGTTTGTGGTGATAAGATGTTGCATGCGAACGTGATTATCTTCGGATATGTGGCAGATCTCGATTTGTTAGAGACCTGAATATAGCTGGAGACTTCTTTTTTTAGGTTGAATTCCACTCTTAATGACGATTTCAATTCAGCAATGCTGGATGGCATCACAGAACAAAATCGCATCATGTTGCTGAATTTAAATCGTCAACGACTTCCTGGAACAATGCGAAAACGTTCTCTGCGCGTTTCTCCGACGTCTTTTTAAACTTCTCTTCTTTCTCCAGCTTTTTTTTTTTGGTCATTTGCTTTTGACAGCTGAGGATGATTCGAGGGTGAATCGAAAACGTTCGTGAAACCTGTGAAACCTATGGAGCATTTATTGATATTTTTTTATTTTAATACAAAAAAGACAATCAGAAAAATAAAAAAATGAATTAAAAAAAATATAATTAAACAGACGAATTCTGTTATTTTTACCAATGTTTGCATAAATGAGAAAATACTGCTTAAATACACACATACAATATATATATATATATATATATATATATATAATGAAGAAGAATGGAAATGGATTAGAGAAGGCAAAAGCCAAATCAAAATTCAATTCAAAAGTTCAAAGCAAGGTAAATTGCGGAATATACCTTGCTTTGAACTTTTGAATTGAATTTTGATTTGGCTTTTGCCTTCTCTAATCCATTTCCATTCTTCTTCATTTCTACCTGCTCTATCCTGGATATTGAGCTGTATACTCTTCACAATAGGGTTTTACCTTTCCTAAAAGTTCGCTTTTAGTACACCTCTTTATATATATATATATATATATATATATATATATATATATATATATATATATATATATATATATATATAAAATAGTCTGAAAATATATTTATGGTAACTAAGCTACACAGAAACGTTTATGTTTTTATCACAGAAAATCATCAGGCTAAATGATTTCCCGAGGGAATGAAACATGAATGTTTCTGTGTAGCTTACTTGTCATAGATATATTTTCATACTACTACTAAGCTCTACTTACGTATTCAACCCTGTTGAAGTAAATACTGAATATATATATATATATATATATATATATATATATATATATATATATATATATATATATATATATATATATATATATATTACCTTATAATAGTATAGGTGTATATTCATGTTTTACCCCGCCTAATAAACCGGTATCGTCAGGGCCTTCGGGTCTGGATTTACACCGGTCTATTGGTTGTCGGTCCTGTGCAGTTCTAGGAGGTGCACCCTCCCAGGCTTTGCCTCCCCTCTTTGGGGAGGAGTAAGTTTATTGCTTACTGCCTGAGGCGCCCCTACCGGGGAATGCCGACGGAGCTGCCGAGGCAATTTTTAAACAACCAGAGTGCTCAAATTCTCGAGCGCTGGTTCTTTCCCACTTTCCCGACCTTGTGTCACATCTTACCTTGTGGGAGGAAGATAAATAGAGTATAGGTGTATATACATGAAATAGTAATATATATATATATATATATATATATATATATATATATATATATATTACTATTTCTTTTATATACACGTATACAATTATAAGATAATATTATATATTGTACATATATATTTTCAGTATTCAGTTAAAGTCGGTTATAGTTATATAAGTTTCCCCCCCCCCCTGTTGTAGTCCAGTCAAAATGTAAATAAACCTCAAACAAATTGCTAACAAAGGTGTTTAACTTGGATATTGGGCATGAATAACCTTACTTGCAGATAAAAAAAAGTATGCGAAAATTTGCTTTGCAGAAAGGGGTCAACAGGCGCCATCTTTAAAATCCAACTGAACAATATTAAAATTTCGCAACATAAAATTCCTGACTTTTTCTGACAAGTATGTCCATAATTCCTGACAATTACTGACAAAAATAAACGTTTTTCCTGACAAAAATAAGAATTAAAAACATATGTTTTGCATGAAAATCCACATAGGGCCCATCCCAAGCCAGCTTGACATTTTCTTGGTGTTTTAAATTGTAATGATAGGTAGCTATATGCTTAATAATAAACTTACATGAGAAAATGACAAGCCCCTGCCATTGTTTTCATGTTTGTTTGTTTTTTCTTATACAAATATGAATATAAAAGGTACAAAAACTGACGAAGTAGCCTTTTTAAAGGCAATAATTGTCATATTAATTCCTGACATTTCATAAAAGATAGGTCCAAAATAAGTACAATTTACAATAAAGGAATGGTCAGTTGGTCGAATTCTGGGACAAGGCTCTTGCATAACCACCACAGAACAAGTTCATGAACGGACCAAAGAAAATTTCTTGTCAAGAACTAGTCAAAGGAAACTTCATCATCATCAACATCTGGCTGTGGTGAGTTGCTGCAGTGGAGGCCTTTACAATTACCAGACAAGTTTGAACAGTCAATTCAATGTTTCCTGCAACTGCATCTTGCTGTAGTACACCCTGAAGTACAGTTACACCTAATTATAGCCAACAAATTTACAGGACCAGCTGGCAAGTCCGTCTTGATTAGTTGTAATTTTCCATCTGAAAGTTTCCATCCCCACTCGTCAGGTTTTAGCTGGTTTCTACATTCCCATTCCTGAATTTGGAAGTAAACTCGAAGACTGTGGAATTTCGTAGCTGCTCTTGTTGGTGGCAATGATTTGGCCTCAAGATACTTTGAGCTTTTTGCAACTTTTTCCTTAAAGCGCCTCAGTTGGAAATGATTGATGTTTTCCCCATCATTACCATTGTACAGGCACACTAAAGCCTTCTCCCCATCTTCAATAACCTCTTCTGCACTGCTATCCTAGCCAAACACTTCAGCCAGTTTGAGGAAGTTTTATTGTTCATCACCTTTCGAAGGGATGCTGCCTTCCCAATTCCATAAACACTGGATGTAGAATCACAACTCAGTAGTGCATGGATGAAAAGAATGTTGGAACAGACCACATCTCCCAAAGATTTCCTCATCTCTTTGATGTTCCAGACTTTCACACTTTTTGCACTATCCTATGGTTGTGGCGTGAAGAAGATGTTGTAACGATCATCTCTTTTGGCATTATAACATAGAAGAACCAATAGGTCAGTGTCATCTGCTATCAAAATGGTTTCTCCTGTTTGTGCCAGTTCTAGAGCAGTCTTCACAATCAATACGTCAGCGTTTCCAGATGCATGGACTACTTTACAACCTGCTTCCTCCAAACTCTTTCCTAGCAAGTTGATGAACAATTGTTTGTTTTCTTGATTAGTTACTTTTTAAATTTGAACACCATTAAAGGGGTCAGTGACACATTAACACCAACAAAGCCCCTGCTCGGCATCGGTGAGTCGCGTCTTTAATGGATGGACCACTTTCATACCCATCAAAGACACTGCATTCTTTTCCATATCTAGTTGTGACATATCTGCGGTATTGGGCACAGATCTCATCAAATGTGTGACCGTTTTGCCATGGGAGGCGTTGAAGTAGTGCTCCACTATCTAAGAGATACTGTGGATCTGAAGACTGTGGACCTGATTGTACAGGAGAAGTCAGTTCCCATATTGCGTCTGCCAAAACCGGGTTTTTTGCCTCTTGCGGTAGTCCGAAATAATCAAAAAATGCAGGTGGGTAACCACAGAGCTCATACTGAAAATGTTCTTACTGCTGCTGAGTTGAGGGTTCATTGGTAGATAGCACACACAGTCTCTGGAATAGGAGTTGTGGATAAGTCTCAACTGCTTTATCTTTGCTGAGCGAAACTTTTGACCCAAGTGGAATTGCCTGATCCTTTCTTTTAAATGTGTACTCATGGACATTTTCACCAACCATTGAAGCTATGATTGCCTCTCCTATGGAGTTTGCTTTGTCAACATTCAACTTTTTGTTTCCAGTTACTCCACCTACAGTGCTGTGAATTGACGGATTTTTCAGTGAAAAAGTAATATGTCTGGAAGAAACACAAGAGGCTTCCATGTATCGCTCACATCTCGCTCTTTTCTTGCTGAAGTAGCCTCCTGGTGCTGGTCGCTAGTGCCATAACGAATGCCTGCTAGTTCTTGCATTGTAAACTTGATTTCAGCGCACGCTGACAGTGATAGCGTCCTAACCAATCGTTGAATTTCGTCCATTCCTCAGCCATGAGTAAGACCTCCAGACGTCTTCATGCTTCTCATTAGCACCTGCTCAATAACCAGATCCGTCGACAAGCCAGCCCAGTAGCGATCACTCCGTCTAATCACATGGAATCCTTCAGTAAATTTCTGGTACACTTCTGGATGGCTTTTCAGCAGCCCCTCAATTTTGCTGTTCGCTGGTCAACCATCGCATACTTCACATGGTTGATTCTCTGGGCAATCCTGATCATAGACTCTGATGACAGAACATTATTCAATGTTTCAGTCCCATCAAGGAGGCCTTTAAATAGCCCCTGAGCTTCCTTCAGGTCTTCATTTTGAGAAAAGTACTCTTCTGCATCAGTGTTGGGTTGATCATCGTCAGTGACATGTGAAACTGGCAAATCATAGGCTTTCGCTAACAAAATAGCATTCAGAGCAGTATCAACTAAGAAGTGAGCACGAATGGCTCTTGCTATTGCTTTGCCACTTAGCATGTGCTTGACTGTGTTTTCAGCATACACAAGTTCAAAAAGTACTTGCAATCCAGAACCTGTCATCAAATGACCAATTGACCCCAGAAAGCTCATCTGTGTATGGAGCCCACCAAGTCGCAAGACAAATGGTTCCAGGGGACTGGAACTAGGCTGTGACTCGACTATCATCATTGCTTTGTACCAAAGTGTTTGACCGAATGCTTGAATTGGTGTAATGCTGTTTTTCCTGGCTTAATCACTAATGTAACATAACGTTGAGTACACGCAGGTTGGGTTACCAGGGTCCATGTCGATCATTGGCAAAAAAAACTGTGGCTAATTTCCCAGGATATGTTCCTTTGTGTACTGACTGCATAGAGTCTGACCGTGCTGGTCTGGACGGATGTGAAATTAGTGAAACCTCCCAAAGGATGTCAACATTAGCAGTCGAATCGACAACATTTTGGGGCTGGAGCTCTTTAAATGTCACTGGTGGTTTGTTGGTGTGCTGTGAATCTAGGTACTTGATGTTGATCATTCCAACCCTTAGTATATCTTCTGAAAGGACCTGAATCCTTGGAACTGGTTTTGCTTTAACTTTTCCGGGCGTAAAAGATGATATGATGCCCATACCGCGGAATGTGTTGAATCCATCAATACTCCTAACATTATGGTCTACATTATCAGCTACGAACTGCACAAATTCAGTTTCAACAGGAGAGAGAGAGTTTCAGCGCCATGGACAAGGGTAGCACTTCTTTCAAATTTCTGGACTTCCTAGTAAGATGAAGAGAAGCCATGCTTATTCAGAGTGTTAATTAAGAATCTCGATCCAAATTGGTCATGCATTTCCACTGATAAACCAAACTGCAAAGGTGCAAGGAGAACTCTGGATCTAGCAGCCTGCATTATCGCTTGACAAACTGATGCAAGTCTCAAATCGTTGTCTTTGCCTGCAAATATCTTCCTGAGAAAGATCAACAAAGTTTTAGGAACATATTCAAGAATCGCATCCTGTTCAAGATCATTCTTAGACGAGTAATATTCTGAACTTGTCTGGATACCTTTAATGTCATTCTTGATAAGCTTGGCTGCCGTCTCTATGATTCTAATGTCCTCTCATTCTGAATTGTCTGTTGAGCGGCTCTGTGCGTAGAATTCATGGAGAATACATTTGGCTGTACTTAAGAATGTAACAACATTATGTTTCCCATTAATTTCAGTCACAATGATTTTGTCTTTGAAATGTTCTAACAATCGAGATTTCATGTATGAGAGACTGTATGGTTCAAAACCAGTGTCCTCGAGAATTTCCTCGTCATGTTGCTGCAAATATTTAGCAACTTCCAGAAATGCCTGCTTTCTCTCTTAATCCTCTGGTCTACCAAGGTTTTGTTTCTTAGATGAATCAGCAGAAGAGAATGCCTTACGAATATTTTTATTGGAATCAAAGTTTGAAAAACAGGTTCTGTGATAACGTGCTTCTTCTGAAACAAGGTCAGCTACATAATCTATTCTACCTTTAACAGTGGATGCACAGCCATAATTATTTTCGGACTTTCTCACAAACTTTTAACACCCTGTCCTTAAACTCAATAGTTTCTACATGGGAAACATCAACACCTCTTTTCTTTTCTATCAGATTTTGCTCCAGAACCACAAAAAAGACAGTGTTCCTTCAAGTTAAACACACACAAAGAGCGGCTTGCACAGGATAGCATTGCATCATGGGTGGACTTGTTTTTACGGTCACTTTCTATGTATTTGGGGTTGATCCAACGCTGCCTGCATTTCTTGTGGTCACGTTGACCAATCTGAATTATGATCTTCTCTCCACGTTGTTCAGAAGCTCTGTTAATGGAATCGATGCCCTCCTGGATGACGATGAATGTTTCTTCATTGCTGCACAGTTCATTGTTAAAAATAGCACACTTGTCAGCATCCTTAATTATCGGTATTTTACTTTGGCCAACCTGAAATTAGAATATGACAGAATATTAAGCTCCTGCAGTAATACATCAAAAGAGACAACAATAAGGCATAAGAAGTTATAATTATATTTAACTTTACGAAAACTGTTGATTTTATCCAATTTCACATTGCTACATTTGGTATTTTTGTAGATGAATTTACAGAAATTGAGTTGAGAGAGGGGAGGCTAGAATTGGCGGCAATCTTTAAAGATGGCGCCCGTTGACCCCTTTCCGCAAGGCTAATTTTGGTAAACTTTTTTATCTGAAAGAGAGGTTATTCATACCCAATATCCAAGTTAAAAACCTTTGTTAGCAATTTGTTTGAGGGTCAGCCAAAAAAATCAGCTAGATTGACTGGACTATTGATCTACTATTGATCTACTTAGCAGTTACAAATAAAATAATTAGATTTGGTCTGCGCTCTCCGAGTGTTTTGTTGTTTATTTTAGTCATTCGTAAATAATATTTTCCTTGTCATTACGTTTTATAGTCGTCTGGGCTTCTTTATTCTTTTTTTTTTCTGTTTTTACTGATTATACAATTTATCGGTGATTATAGCAGCCGTTAAGGAAATTGCGGGCGAGATTCGAAAGAGTGAAGAGGTTTACATCCGCTTAACAACATCAGCGTTTAAAAAGATGAAGATTTTATTCAAATAGGATAAAACACAGACCCACACCCCCAACGCACTGAAAAGGAATCGTCCATTGCCGCTGGCTTTCAATCCGTTTATTCCGGAAGCTGTTGGACGCCGGCCACTTCTTTGACAATACACGGATCATCCTTTCTTAAAACAGTGAAACAAGAAGATAAAACAAGAAGCAATTAATGCAGGAAAAATATCACAAAAAATAATCCCTATATTGAAGAAAATTGTGTAACCACTTCTCGTGTGTCTGTGTGTGCATTTTTCTCGCCTCTACGAGATTCACACATTATCATTCTTAATTTATTACAAGCGGTATCTATACGGCGTTGCCCAGGAATCTCCCCTCTCTCCCCTCTCTTCCGTCCCTCCCCATATCTCTCCGTCCGTCCGTTCTCCGCCCTACCTGCTCCTCTCTCTCCCAGCTACCTTGTCTCTATTCATTTTATCATTGCTCCAAGAATATATATATATATATATATATATATATATATATATATATATATATATATATATACATATATATTCTTTTAGTAATGATAAATGCTCCAACTCTGTCATTGAGTACTATGGAATGTTTAGATATTTATGCTCACCACTTTCAGTGTAAATATCACCTAATTTCTCCGTTATCACGTGGCCAAATGGGACTATGTGAACGCTTACAGATTCAATATGTCTCTGTGAACCGGGTTCGCGCCCTATGACCGTCTGGGATTATTATTTCTCTGCACTGATGAGAGCCGTTAGTTCGAAAGGACGTCGTACGTAGGTAAAAGAGTTTTAAAACATAATTGAATATATATATATAATTTTTGAACGGTTAAGAGACCCGTCAAATGCAAATATTTTATTTTAGATAAACATTATTGTTTATTTAAAATTCGAATTTTCGATTAACACAAGAATCTTCATCAGGAAAATACAGACAAATTTTTTTTCTTTCTTATTTTTTAAGCGACATGTTGCCACTTAGGTTTTGTTCTTGTCGAAGCCTGGTATGAAATGTCCGATTCAAGTGGTGTGTGCTCTGGTCGGGACGTGTCAGATATGAGTAAATATTTTCACTGTTAAAAAGAAAGAAAAAATATTGTCTGTATTTTCCTGATGAAGATTCTTGTGTGTATCGAAAATTCGAATTTTAAATAAATAATAATGTTTATTTAAAATAAAATATTTGAATTTGACTGGTTTCTTAACCGTTTTAAAATTACAAATTCAAATGCATTCTAACAGTGGAAATATTTTACTCATATACATATATATATATATATATATATATATATATATATATATATATATATATATATATATATATATAGTAGAGAATGGTAGTTTGCTTGAAGCATTGCTGGGTATAGTAGTAGTAAGTTTTTGAAAGGCTGTGGGCAATGCAAATTCCGGGTAAGATGCAAGTTGTAAGGAACAAAAACAATAAATCGATCGAATACGAAAAATTACTTACTATTTATTTTTCCTAAAATCTTACATAACAGCAAGAGTGTTTTTAGCTGTGTGTGTGATGTCCGGGGTATTAAAAATCATTATTTAATATTTCGGGAAAAGAGACTTCCCTTTGTCAAAAATAATTAAACCTATAATAATATATATAATTATATTACATAATTATATTATAATACATATTAATATTATATATATATATATATATATATATATATATATATATATATATATATATATATATATATATATATATAAGAGCTGAGAGAGACAGAAACAGAGACAAAGGCAAAGATTTTGGTTGTGATCCTATGATTTTTTAAAGGAAAAGAAAAACAGCGAAAGTAATTTAGTTCAAACAGGACATTTAACATTTTAAAAAAGGGCTGACTACTTCCTTAAGAAAAAAATATACTTACAACTTGGCACCGAAGGTCGTTTATGGCATTTCATTAACACACATTTCGAAGCAGGTTTTTGAAATCCAGTCGGTTAATAAAGTGTGCGCTATAGAAGTAGTTTTAAGAAGTAAATAGTTTAAGCTTTCTTTTAAACATATGTAAATGTATATCTGAAAGTGAAATAATGTAGAATTTTATTTTTTTTGATCAAAAAATTAAGCAGTCGAAAACATGAAGTTGATTAGTGAAAACTGACTTCGTGTCACAAAATTTTCTGAACCGGACTAAGTGCTATTTGAGAGAAATTGAAGTGAAATACATATTTCATTTAAAAGAAAATGATCCAAGAGAAAAGAGTGGTTTATAAGATTAATTGCTATCGATAACATACTTTGAAAATTCGACGAAATAACTTTATTTAGTAGATCAACTGTTTCTACCGACGTTAATGTTTTTTATACACGAGGTATAGCAAAATAATTTAAAGCCAGATAGAATTTTACAGAAGTAAATTATTAAAATGGCTGACGTTTATTTGTTGTAAATAGGATTTTCAAAATAATTCATTGAAATGGATTAATTGTATTTTACGGGACCGAAATTCATTCTAGTGCAGTTAGTGATGATGATGATGATGATGATGATGATGATGATGATGATGATGATGATGATGGTGGTGGTGGTGGTGGTGGTGGTGGTGGTGGTGGTGGTGGTTGTTGTTGTTGTTGTTGGCTCCATCGATCTCGGGAGATCATGGGGGATGCGCATCATGGTCTTGGTCAGAATTGTACCCAGGGCTGCAACAGGCTGTGTAGTCTTTTTTTTTTCTCTCATCTTTCTGTTTTTTATCAGTGAGCATGTGATGGGGCGACTATTGTCTTTTGCGCCCTGTGTGATCGCTTCTCCCTTCATCGGGTGTTTCTCCTCTCCTCAGCTGCACTGATGATGTTCCGGATGACGATTCGCCAACCTTGGCGGTTTAAGGCAGTGGTCTCGAGCTGAGAGGGGTTGAGTCCGCCAGCTTTAAGATCCCGCTTGCAGACGTCCTTGTAGCAGAGTGCGTGGCGTCCAGTACGCCTTGTGCCAGTGGCAAGCTCTCCAAATAGCATGTCTTTGGGGATGCGGCCGTCGTTCATGCGGAGCACGTGGCCCAACCAGCGAAGGCGTCTAGCTCGCAGCATAGCATACCTGCTGGGCAATCCTGCTTTGGCCAGGACGTCGATGTTGGTGACTCGATCTTGCCAGGTGATGCCGAGGAGTCTGCGGAGGCAACGAAAGTGGAAGGCGTTCAGTCTGCGCTCCTGATGAGAGTAGAGTGTCCAATCCTTACTGCCATAGAGGAGAGTGCTCAGCACAACTGCCCGGTATACTTGCATCTTTGTGTTGGTAGTCAGCATACCATTTTCCCAAACTCGTTTGGTCAGGCGGGCCATTGCTGTTGCTGCCTTGTCAATCCTTGTGTTAAGCTCAGAGTCAAGGGAAAGGCTGCCTGCAATTTTCGAGCCGAGGTAGGTGAACATGATTTAATAAATGTATTGTAAACGTTATTAAATAATTTTTTCCCTTTGTGTGATATTTTTATTACATTTTTTTTAATCTGACTGTTTTTTTTGCTTGATTTTTACTTTTGTTCGCCCCCAAACAAGGCACAATACCACTGAGAAATAAGGGGCTACAGTGAATTAGGAGCATCCTAATGAGGAAGTTGTGCAGTGAAATACTTGTTCACATTACTTTTAAACTTATGTACGTTAGTACGGTTAGGGAAACAGAGAAGCCTGAATGGTATTCCAAAGGCTAGCAGTTTTGCTGAAAGAAGCTATTGAAGTAGAAAGTCCTCCGGCATCTGGGGACCTTAACAATGAAAGGGTTGGATCTTGATGACTTGGTATTTACGTAGAGGGGGTACAACTGCAGTACATTCGTCGAAGCACATTTCATTAAAGTACTTGTAAAACAAGCACAGGGATGCAACATTGCGGCGATGGGACAGAAGCTGGAGCTTGTTAGATAGTGTGGGACCTATTAGATTAGAGGGTCTTTTTTGGACCCAGTCCAAGAGGGAGGGGCCAATCGTTGATGCACCAGCCAGGTGTGACAACAATACTCCATGCATGGTTGAATGGTGGCTTTGTAGAGATATAGAATACTGGCAGGTGTGAGAAGTTTTCTAGCCCGGTAGAGGGAGCCCACTGTCCTAGCAGCAGACTTGGCAATGTCTTCTATGTATGTGTTCCAATTCTTAGTAGCATTAAATGTTACCAGCCATTAATGTCCCTATTCTACTACAGACTGGAGGTGGATAAAGCGTGGTGTCGTCAACAAATATACCCATCTCGGACACAATTTCATCAGGGAGGTCGTTTCTAAAGATCAAGAATAATAATGGTCCAAGGATCGATTCCTGGAGCAAACCCGCATTAATATCATGTTGTTTAGATGTACGGCCATCAAGGACAATCGGGATCTTTATTTTGGTTAAAAAAATCTGATCATATTAAATACGTACGAATTAATTTTCATGAGAAGACCATCATGGCAAATTCTACCAAAAGCCGTGGATATATCAAGCGCTACCGCCCTAGCTTCACCCGCCGTATCCAGTGTATGGTACATACGTTCCGAGATGACTGTTAGGATATCCGCAGTAGAACAGGTTTGCCTAAATCAATACTGTTGGTCAGAAAAAGTTTAGCATTGATGAGGTGGTGGACTATCGCTATATTGATTAAAGATTCAAAATTTTTAGCGAAGAGCGAAGAGACTGATAGAACGATAAATTCCTTGCCGAATCTTGCTTCCCTGGAAAATTGCCTCTGTGGTAACAGTCTTCAAGAATTCTGGAGATAGAACTGACCCTCAGAATTATCGCTCCATCAGTCTAAATCGCTTTTCGCTACAATCTTTGAATCCTTAATCAATCTAGTGCTAGTCTGTCACCTTGTTAATGCTAAACTTCTTTCTGACCATCACTATGGATTTAGGCAAGCACGATCTACTGCGGATATCCTAACAGTCATCTTTGAACGCATATACCACACACTGGACAAGGCAGGTGAAGATAGGGCGTTAGCGCTTGATATATCCAAAGCCTTTTACAAGGTCTGGAATAAAGGTCTTCTCATCAAAAATAATTTATATAGTATTACTGAACGAATATTTAATATACTTAGACCCTTTTTATCCAAAAGAAACATCCAGGTTCTAATCTATGACCGTTCATCGAAACAACATGACAAATGCAGGTGTACCCCAGGGATTGATCCTTGGATCTTTCTTTACACATAAAAATAACTACTACTACTAATATTACTACTACTACTACTACTAACAACAACAACAACAACAACAAGAAGAAGAAGAAGAAGAAGAATATAGAAGTAAACAGACTTATTATGTTTAGTTATACAAGAAGAATGTCTTAATTTTTTGTTACATTTTACTTCAGTCGAAGTTCTCAGAAATCAAGTGGCTCCATTCCAGGAGCTAACACTTGATCTCTGTATGAGATACATAGATATTCGAATATTCTATTAAATTCTCCTTTATTTATCAAACGTTGAGTTAGTAAAGAACATAAGAACATTAATTATGCTCCCCAATTGACTAGTTAACTATGTTATAGTATATCTTTCTTTTGATCTCTTGGTTTTACCGAATACAGGACGACAAGAATTCATCTAGTCTGGTGGAGTATCCAGTTTAGTGCTGTTACTATAGGCAACATCACTTTGAGAAGATGCACCGTTTCTCGTATAAGCCAGTGTGCGGTAGCCATATCGCGGGGGATCTTATTTGTGCTGCAAATACTATGTTATTTTGCATATTTGGTCAGGGTTTACTTGTAGGGGGAGTATCCTCATGCCGAGTTGTCCTGACAACCCCCTGTATAGAGAGACCTTAGACCCCCGAGGACAGTGTATCTTCTAATGAGATCAAAGTAGAATAGTTGTAGTGTTTGTGACCCACCGGGTCACGGGTACGTCTAATATATCTATATATCGTACGAATGTGAATCAAAAGTATACCCTTGTTAAATATTAAACACAATCAAGCGAACGGTCGTAAACATCTTATCCTTTCATTTTTTTATTATTCTTCCATTACTTATTTAGTCACGGCGAAATGATTCTATCGGTCGATTTATAGTTCAACCACCATTGACACCGGGCGGCGACCGTGTTCTCTCTTCTTTGATAATGGGTTTGGCATGCAAAGTTTCGTTGAAAGACGTGTCAGTGAAGAGGTCAGACAAGGTTGGACACAGGTCTTAGATCAGGAAGTAAGATTCGCTCGCCTTTTTAGAGACGCTTCACTTGTCCGCCATTAATGAAAATAGCAACAAACGTTTATCTTTTTGGGGGTGAGGGGGTGTAGATTCCGTTTCTGGACAGGGAGAGTAACAACGTAATCGGGCTTTTCTAGCCAAAGTAGACATGTCAGCCAGAAAATGGACCGTGAAATGAGAGATCAATACGTAGATAATTTCTTTTGTTCACATAAGTATTGTATATTACCGGATGTGGCTTAAGTGATTGGCATAGTATTTTAAGCAATTAGACAAAACCTTTTTATCAGTCATAAACTGAAATGGGACTCATTTGATCGCAGTAGAGACGCGCGATTTTAGACTATAGAGGTGCTGTTTCCGAATTTCAAAAAATTGAGATAATTGTGAAACATTTAATATCTTAAAATATGTGTATATGTTTTTTTTGCTTCTGTCGGTCGCTCCATCACGCTTAAGTTTTGTTTTTGTTTTCAATAAATCCTAATATTAAAAAAAAACAAAAAAAAACTGCATGGTCAAGTATTATTTTAATTCGTGTCTCGATCGTGGCAATATTCTGGAATCTTTCCCTAGCGGGTTGTATTGACGCAAAAGTTTTGAAATTATGTTTAAAGAAAGGCGGTTTATTTGGTCTGTGACGTTTCGGTTTCAGATAGCATTTTCCTTCCCGCTTAAGTACGAAACAGTATTTTTATTGTTACTCGCAAAAAGCCAATGGAAACATTTTATTTCAGATGCGTTTAAGCATCTGCATGTCTTTGTCCGTCTGTCTATCTGTTACGCTCAATTATTAAACAGAATTTGTCGGTCATCATGCTTAATTTTTAAATAATATTTGCATCGATCTGTAACGTTTATGTTTGAAATAACATTTTTGTAGCTCTCTCACGCTTCAATTTGAAATAGCATTTTCGTCGTTCTGTGACGCTTCAATTTGAAATAGCATTTTCGTTGTTCTGTGAAGCTTCAGATTGAAATAGCATTTCTTCGGTCTGTAACGCTTCAGTTAGAAATAGCATTTTCGTCGGTATGTGACGCTTCAATATGAAATAGAATTTTCGTCGGTCCGTGAGGTTTCAGTTTGAAATAGCATTTTCTTCGGTTTGTGAAGCTTCAGTTTAAAATAGCATTTTCGTTGGTCTGTGACGCTTCAGTTTGAAATAGCATTTTCGTTGGTCTGTGATGTATAAGATTAAATAGCATTTCGTCGTTCCGTGAAGCTTCATGTTAAAATAGCATTTTCGTTGGTCTGCTAAACTTCAGTTTAAAATAGCATTTTCGTCGGTCTCTGACGCTTCAGTTTGAAATAGCATTTTCTTCGACCTGTGACGCTTCAGTTTGAAATAGTATTTTCTTAGATCTGTTACGCTTCAGTTTGAAATAGCATTTTCGTTGGTCTGTGACGCTTCACTTTGAAATAGCATTTTCGTTGGTCTGTGATGTATAAGATTAAATAGCATTTTCGTCGTTCTGTGAAGCTTCATATTAAAATAGCATTTTTCTCGGTCTGTGAAGCTTCAGTTTAAAATAGGATTTTCTTAGATCTGTTATGCTTCAGTTTGAAATAGCTTTTTATTCGGTCTGTGACGCTTCAGTTTGAAATAGCTTTTTATTCGGTCTGTGACGCTCTAGTTTGAAATAGCATTTTCTTAAGTTTGTGACGCTCTAGTTTGAAATAGCATTTTCTTCGGTTTGTGACGCTTTAGTTTTAAATAGCATTTTCTTCGGTGTGTGACGCTTCAGTTTGAAATAGCTTTTTATTCGGTGTGTGACGCTTCAGTTTGAAATAGCTTTTTATTCGGTGTGTGACGCTCTAGTTTGAAATAGCATTTTCTTCGGTGTGTGACGCTTTAGTTTGAAATAGCTTTTTATTCGGTGTGTGACGCTTTAGTTTGAAATAGCTTTTTATTCGGTGTGTGACGCTTCAGTTTGAAATAGCTTTTTATTCGGTGTGTGACGCTTTAGTTTGAAATAGCATTTTCTTCGGTGTGTGAGGCTTTAGTTTGAAATAGCATTTTCTTCGGTGTGTGACGCTTTAGTTTGAAATAGCTTTTTATTCGGTGTGTGACGCTCTAGTTTGAAATAGCATTTTCTTCGGTGTGTGACGCTTCAGTTTGAAATAGCTTTTTATTCGGTGTGTGACGCTTCAGTTTGAAATAGCTTTTTATTCGGTGTGTGACGCTCTAGTTTGAAATAGCATTTTCTTCGGTGTGTGACGCTTCAGTTTGAAATAGCTTTTTATTCGGTGTGTGACGCTCTAGTTTGAAATAGCATTTTCTTCGGTGTGTGACGCTTTAGTTTGAAATAGCTTTTTATTCGGTGTGTGACGCTCTAGTTTGAAATAGCATTTTCTTCGGTGTGTGACGCTTCAGTTTGAAATAGCTTTTTATTCGGTCTGTGACGCTCTAGTTTGAAATAGCATTTTCTTAGATCTGTGACGCTTCAGTTTGAAATAGCATTTTCTTCGGTGTGTGACGCTTCAGTTTGAAATAGCTTTTTATTCGGTCTGTGACGCTCTAGTTTGAAATAGCATTTTCTTCGGTTTGTGACGCTTCAGTTTGAAATAGCATTTTCTTCGGTGTGTGACGCTTTAGTTTGAAATAGCTTTTTATTCGGTGTGTGACGCTCTAGTTTGAAATAGCATTTTCTTCGGTGTGTGACGCTTCAGTTTGAAATAGCTTTTTATTCGGTCTGTGACGCTCTAGTTTGAAATAGCATTTTCTTCGGTTTGTGACGCTTCAGTTTGAAATAGCATTTTCTTCGGTGTGTGACGCTTTAGTTTGAAATAGCTTTTTATTCGGTGTGTGACGCTCTAGTTTGAAATAGCATTTTCTTCGGTGTGTGACGCTTCAGTTTGAAATAGCTTTTTATTCGGTGTGTGACGCTTCAGTTTGAAATAGCTTTTTATTCGGTGTGTGACGCTCTAGTTTGAAATAGCATTTTCTTCGGTGTGTGACGCTTCAGTTTGAAATAGCTTTTTATTCGGTGTGTGACGCTCTAGTTTGAAATAGCATTTTCTTCGGTGTGTGACGCTTCAGTTTGAAATAGCTTTTTATTCGGTCTGTGACGCTCTAGTTTGAAATAGCATTTTCTTAAGTTTGTGACGCTTTAGTTTGAAATAGCATTTTCTTCGGTTTGTGACGCTTTAGTTTGAAATAGCATTTTCTTAGATCTGTGACGCTTCAGTTTGAAATAGCATTTTCTTCGGTCTGTGACGCTTCAGTTTGAAATAACATTTTCTTCGGTCTGTGACGCTTCAGTTTGAAATAGCATTTTCGTTGGTCTGTGACGCTTCAGTTTGAAATAGCATTTTCGTTGGTCTGTGATGTATAAGATTAAATTGCATTTCGTCGTTCCGTGAAGCTTCATGTTAAAATAGTATTTTCCTCGGTCTGTGACGCTTCATTTTAAAATAGCATTTTCTTCGGTCTGTGATGCTTCAGCTTTAAATAGCATTTTCGTTGGTCTGTGACGCTTCAGTTGTAAATAGAACTTTGAAGTAATATTTTCGTCGGTAAAGATTGAATGGTTTCGTTCGTTTATAATTAAAACATAACCGGTGTCAAATGGAAAAGTGATCCATCATAATAATTGATTAATCAAAAGCATCGGATCAAGTTTTAGTATTTGTTGTGTGTTCGGTCAGACAAGAAGAAATCCTTCTAGAAAGAGACTATTTATTTCTTACCCTTTTGGGGAGCTTGATTTTCTCCACATTAAAAACCGACGGTGCAGTAAGGACTAAGATCTTTCTGATTCTCTCTCTTCCGACCTTGAGCACGTGGTGCAATGGGGAAAAGGTGGCTAGTTACTTTTAATGCGTCCAAAACCAAGCTCCGCTCTGATCCCCACTTGGCCCCAATTGAAATGAATGGCGTCTTGAGGAAGCCCCCTGCTTTGACAAACTTCTGAAACTGACTTTCACTCCTGACCTGAAATGGAAGACTTACATCAAATCCGTTTCCAAGATCGCTGGAAAAATGGTTGGATCATTCTACTGTTCCAGAAGGTATCTCATTCCTGACGCAATCCTCTACCTGTATAAGAGCTTAATACGTCCTAAGGTGGACTACTGTTGCGACATCTGGGGAGGTGCTGCTCAGAGCACTCTTTCCTGCCTTGCCAGAGTACAAAACCGATTTCGAAATCTAGTGGATGAAGTCCTCTTCTCCTCTCTACTACCTCTTTCTCACAGAAGAGACGGTGCTAGTCTTTCTCTACTCTATCGTTTTTTTAATGGCAGGTGCTCGGATGAGATCCAATCTCTGGTCCCCCTGTAAAACATTCACAACAAAAACTTGTCTAGCTAAAACCACTGTCAATACTTCCTCTTTCTCCCTCTCCGTGCCTAAAACTAAACGAAACTTCCATGAGAAAAGTTGCTAACCTAGAACTACCCGTCTGTTGAACTCATACAACTGGGCTGCTTCCCAGCTTACTACAACATGATCGTGTTCAAGTCCAATGGTAACTAATTCTTGTTAAGCCGCCCTCAAATAATCAAATTCTATCAAACTTCCACCACCATTACTGATCATCACGATGTTGTCTAACCGTCGACCTGACACTCATTGATCCTTTTTTCCTCTAGTGGCCTTTGGAACTTGATAAGTGGCGACTCTAGTAGAAGAAAACTCTGGGGAAAATGCGTATACAGGATGGGGTATAAAGATCCTCGACATTTCCAATGACTATAAAATCGGACACAATTTTGATGAAAAGATAATTATTCAGGGTGGGGCATGAAGAAAAAATGATTATGTATGGTGGGACAACAAAACATCCCGTTTAAATGGGTATAAAAGTAAACACCAATACCTAGAAAAAAATTGATTATGTATGGTGGGACAACAAAATATCCCGTTTAAATGGGTATAAAAGTAAACAGAAATACCTAGAAAAAAATTGATTATGTATGGTGGGACAACAAAATATCCCGTTTAAATTGGTATAAAAGTAAACAGCAATACATAGAAGAAAATTGATTTTGTATGGTAGGACAACAAAACATCCCGTTTAAATGGGTATAAAAGTAAACAGCAATACCTAGAAAAAAATTGATTATGTATGGTGGGACAAAAAAATATCCCGTTTAAATGGGTATAAAAGTAAACAGCAATACCTAGAAGAAAATTTATTATGTATGGTGGGACAACAAATTATCCTGCTTAAATGGGTATAAAAGTAAACAGCAATACCTAGAAGAAAATTGATTATGTATGGTGGGACAACAAAATATCCCGTTTAAATGGGTATAAAAGTAAACAGCAATACCTAAAAGAAAATTTATTATGTATATTGGGACAACAAATTATCCTGCGTAAACAGCAATACCTAGAAGAAAATTGATTATGTATGGTGAGACAACAAATAATCCTGCTTAAATGGGTATAAAAGTAAACAGCAATATCTAGAAGAAAATTGATTATGTATGGTGGGACAACAAAATATCCCGTTTAAATTGGTATAAAAGTAAACAGCAATACATAGAAGAAAATTGATTTTGTATGGTGGGACAACAAAACATCCCGTTTAAATGGGTATAAAAGTAAACAGCAATACCTAGAAAAAAAGTGATTATGTATGGTGGGACAACAAATTATCCTGTTTAAATTGGTATAAAAGTAAACACCAATACCTAGAAGAAAATTTATTATGTATGGTTGGACAACAAAATATCCCGTTTAAATGGGTATAAAAGTATACAGCAATACCTAGAAGAAAATTTATTATGTATAGGTGTGACAACAAATTATCCTGCTTAAATGGGTATAAAAGTAAACAGCAATACCTAGAAAAAAATTGATTATGTATGGTGGGACAACAAATTATCCTGTTTAAATGGGTATAAAAGTAAACACCAATACCTAGAAAAAAATTGATTATGTATGGTGGGACAACAAATTATCCTGTTTAAATGGGTATAAAAGTAAACAGCAATACCTAGGAAAAAATTGATTATGTATGGTGGGACAACAAATTATCCTGTTTAAATGGGTATAAAGGTAAACAGCAATACCTAGGAGAAAATTGATTATGTCTGGTGGGACAAAAAATTATTCTGTTTAAACGGGTATAAAAGTAAACAGCAATACCTAGACGAAAATTTATTATGTATAGTGGGACAACAAATTATCCTGTTTAAATGGGTATAAAAGTAAACAGCAATACCTGGGAAAAAATTTATTATGTATGGTGGGACAACAACTAATCCTGCTTAAATGGGTATAAAAGTAAACAGCAATACCTAGAAGAAAATTGATTATGTATGGTGGGACAACAAATTATTCTGTTTAAATGGGTATAAAAGTAAACAGCAATACCTAGAGGAAAATTTATTATGTATGGTGGGACAACAAATTATCCTGTTTAAATGGGTATAAAAGTAAACAGCAATACCTAGAAGAAAAGTTATTATGTATGGTGGGACAACAAAATATCCTGTTTAAATGGGTATAAAAGTAAGCAGCAATACCTAGAAGAAAATTTATTATGTACGGTGGGACAACAAATTATCCTGTTTAAATGGGTATAAAAGTAAACAGCAATACCTAGAAAAAGATTGATTATGTATGGTAGGACAACAAAATATCCTGTTTAAATGGGTATAAAAGTAAACAGCAATACCTAGAAGAAAATTTATTATGTATGGTGGGACAACATATTAACCTGTTTAAATAGGTATAAAAGTAAACAGCAATACCTAGAAGAAAATTTATTATGTATGGTGGGACAACAAATTATCCTATTTAAATGGGTATAAAAGTAAACAGCAATACCTAGAAGAAAATTTATTATGTCTGGTGGGACAACAAATTATTCTGTTTAAATGGGTATAAAAGTAAACAGCAATACCTAGAAGAAAATTGATTATGTATTGTGGGACAACAAATTATCCTGTTTTAATGGGTATAAAAGTAAACAGCAATACTTAGAAGAAAATTGATTATGTATGGTGGGACAACAAATTATTCTGTTTAAATGGGTATAAAGGTAAACAGGAATACCCAGAAGAAAATTGATTATGTATGGTGGGACAACAAAATATCCTGTTTAAATAGGTATAAAAGTAAACAACAATACCTAGAAGAAAATTGATTATGTATGGTGGGACAACAAATCATCCTATTTAAATGGGTATGAAAGTAAACAGCAATACCTAGAAAAAAATTTATTATGTATGGTGGGACAACAAAATATCCTGTTTAAATAGGTATAAAAGTAAACAGCAATACCTAGAAGAAAATTGATTATGTATGGTGGGACAACAAATTATTCTGTTTAAATGGGTATAAAGGTAAACAGGAATACCCAGAAGAAAATTTATTATGTATGGTGGGACAACGAATTATCCTGTTAAAATGGGTATAAAAGTAAACAGCAATACCTAGAAGAAAATTTATAATGTATGGTGGGACAACAAATTATCCTGTTTAAATGGGTATAAAAGTAAACAGCAATACCTAGAAGAAAATTTATTATGTATGGTTGGACAACAAAATATCCCGTTTAAATTTGTATAAAAGTAAACAGCAATACCTAGAAGAAAATTGATTATGTATGGTGGGACAACAAAATATCACGTTTAAATGGGTATAAAAGTAAACAGCAATACCTAGAAGAAAAATTTATTATGTATGGTGGGACAACAAAATCTCCCGTTTAAATGGGTATAAAAGTAAACAGCAATACCTAGAAGAAAAATTTATTATGTATTGGTGGAACAACAAAATATCCCGTTTAAATTGGTATAAAAGTAAACACCAATACCTAGAAGAAAATGTATTATGTATTGTAGGACAACAAAATATCCCGTTTAAATGGGTATAAAAGTAAACAGCAATACCTAGAAGAAAATTGATTATGTATGGTGGGACAACAAATTATCCTGTTTAAATGGGTATAAAAGTAAACAGCAATACCTAGAAGAAAATGTATCATGTATGGTGGGACAACAAATTATCTTGTTTAAATGGGTATAAAGGTAAACAGCAATACCTAGAAGAAAATTTATTATGTATGGTGGGACAACAAAATATCCTGTTTAAATGGGTATAAAAGTAAACAGCAATTTCTAGAAGAAAATTGATTATGTATGGTGGGACAACAAATTATCCCGTTTAAATGGGTATAAAGGTAAACAGCAATACCTAGAAGAAAATTTATTATGTATGGTGGGACAACGAATTATCCCGTTTAAATGGGTATAAAAGTAAACAGCAATACCTAGAAAAAAATTGATTATACAACGTGGGGATGATCATCTCTGACGTGTTAAACTGATATAAAAGGGAACACAATTATCTAGAGAAAAACATATTATACATGGTGGGGCATGAAGATCTCCAAACTTTTCTAATATATATAAAAGAGAACACAACTACTTAGAAATAATTTGTATACAGGGTCGGCATGAATATCTCCAACGTTTTCAATGGATATAAAAGAGAACCCAACAATCTAGAAAATGCATTATACAGTGAGGAGCATGAACATCACCAATTGTTTAAATGGATATAACAGAGAACGTTACTATCGAGAAAGATGATTATACAGGGTGGGTCATGAAGATCTCCCACGTGTTCAATGTATATGAAAGAGAACAGAAATATCAAGAAAAGATGATTATACAGGGTGGGTCATGAAGATCTCCCACGTGTTCAATGTATATGAAAGAGAACAGAAATATCAAGAAAGGGTGATTATACAGGTTGTGGCATGAAGTTCACTCGCGTGTTTAAAGAATATGTAAGAGAACTACTATCTATAAAAACGATTATAGATGATGTGGTATTAAGATATAATACGTTTTCAATATATATAAAAGAGAATACTACTATCTAGGAAGGATCATTATGCAAGATGGGTCATGAAGATCCCCAACCTGTTCAATGGGTATAAAAGAGAATAAAACTATCTGGAAAAAATATACAAAGTGGGGCATATATATACAGGGTGGGCCAAAATAAGGGTCCTATCTTTAAATTTGAATAACTTGAATTTGAATAACTTCCACAAAATAAAAGTTAAACTCACCAAACTTTATGTGTGTGTAGACTGACCCTTCCGAGATATTTTCGAAATAAACAAAACAAATTTTAGCCGAAAAACACTTCTTAAAACTTACAAAAACTAAAGTATTGTTTTTTACACTGTTTTGAGTTTTTTAAGCAAAAATAATGTTTTCTAAATGAGGGTACGTTCCTTAGGGCTAATACGGCTCATGCTTGCTTCGGAAGGGGTCCTTTACTTATTCTAAAAATAAAAAAAAAATCAATAAATAAAAAAGTTATGAATTTTTAAAAATAGGACCCTTATTTTTGCCCACCCTATAGATATATAATGTTTTAATGGATAGATAAAAAAGACAAAATTATCGATAGAAAACAATTACACAGGCATGGAGATCTTGCGAACATAAGTTCAGCTGATGACACTCCGAAGATTCTATACGTTTTGTTTTTTTTAAGTTATCCGATATACTCTGATAATTGTTGTCGCAATCTACGTACAAGTTCACTCGCGTCTGATTTTCTTGACGCTCGCTTAAACTTATCGATATAGCATTCATTTTTGTCATTATATCTTGTATGGTATAAACAGTTTTCACGTGACTAATTGGAAATTCTTTACAGAAAGCTCAACATTCTTTAGCCGTAAATTGAATTCCATTACCAGAAACAATTATATCAGAAACACCAGATCTTGGGAATATCCCATGCAAAAACCTCATAGCGCTTTTTCACATAGGGTTCCTACATTTGACAACTTCTGGCCTCTTCGTAAAAATATCTACACCAATTAGATAACAAACTGGCCCTGCATAATCAATATATAGTCTTGACCCTGGTCCGGTTTTTTCGTTATAGGTTAATTTTTACTGGTGATGTTTTCGTATGAAAATCTTACATTATTATTTCTTTAGTGATGCCGATATCATCATACGATCCCGATCAAAATATTATCACAAAATTGAAATGTTTTCGTGATTTTACCTTTTATTTTACACACTGATGGTCGTTTTCTTTTTTTTCTGTAATTGTTCATTCATGGAGTATGAAATGTAACTTTAAATGGAATCTCCTCAAGGGTAACTAGCAATTATTTTACTAAATTGCAAAGTAGGTTTTTTTATCGCCATTTATATACGTAATGAAGTAATGCCGGTTTCTTCTATAAGGGTTACTTTGCTTCGAAATAAGCCTTGACAATATGTCTGCGTGTGGTGTTTTCTTTGATAAACGGAATGTCATCATTAATGTATACTTTAAAAGAAAATGTCTTTATCTTTGCTGGCTAATTGCAGTATTAGTCAGTATGCCTTTGTTGTAGCAACTCATCTTCATTCTCACTTCCAAAATGAATGATGGTTCAAATATTAATAGAAATAGATGATCGCTTGTTTGCAAAGATTAATCTTCTTCTACGTCAAGATTTATGGATGTTCTTACTGCAAATATTATACCAAGTACGTCCTTTGCCTTTTTACTGCATTTTTTCTGCTGGCAATAAGGTTTTTGGTGTGTGGGCGGCTGCTCTCAGTTATCATCCTTGTATAGTAAAACGACCCCTAATCCAAAGTTACTAGTATCTGTTGCAACGTATATCTCTCTTTTTTTTCTTTTTCTTTTCATTCATTTGCTGGGGACGGGGAATTCTTCCAAATGCCATACGATCACCCGCTATTTACATACTCCAACCGAGAGCTCTTTTCAGGATTCTGGCTGTTCCCTTGAGTGCAGTTGTTTGGATTTCTCTTGCACTTGGTTCGCCAGGTATACTTGCTAAATACTTTTTCAAGTTCTTCTTCATGAGTCCAGTGGCTCCTATGATAACTGGAATGATGGAGATCTCTTTGAGGTTCCAGTTTCTTTTCATATCATACATTAGACCTTGATATTTTGTTATTTTCTCCCTTTCATCTCTGTGTAGGCCCTCATCATTAGGGGCACTGACCTCAACCAAAGTTGCCACTCTCTAAGGATGATAATGTGAGAGATACGTCAGACGTTTAAGTCTTTATAATTTCTTCAAATAACTTAAACATTCAGAAGACCATTTCTATTTCTTATCTTTCTTAAGTAATTAAGTGCAGCTTTTAATCCGCGCATTTTCGGAATAAATCTACTGTAATAATTTTCAAATTTCCCAAATACTTGCACTGTTAACACACCTGTTAGGGAAGGCGTGCTTTTGGCTATACAACTGACTGATTCTGCCTTTTCATCAATTGTGTGTCCGAAGTTTTCAATTGTTGTTAAGTAATTTTAATTTATCAGTGCTTGGCTTGAATTTGAATTTAAAAAAATAATTCATTTAGTATTACTGGACGAATATTTAATATAATTTGATCTTTCCTATCTAAAAGAAAAATCCAGGTTGTCCTCGATGGCCGTTCATCCAAACAACATGACATAAATGTAGGTGTAACCCAGGAATCGATATACCTTTATTGTTCTTGAGTTTGTATAAACGACCTACCTGATGACATTGTGTCTGAGATGGGTATATTTGCTGACGACGATAGATGGATGGTAGCTTTTAATGCTGCTAAGACAAAGATCCTTTTTTCAACAACTAAAAGAAACCTCTTCAACCACCGATCGTCATGGCAAATAAAACCCCACCCGAGAGCCCAACGTTCAAACTCCTCGGCCTAACATTTACAGGTAACATGAATTAGAACAAATACATAGAAGACATTGCCAAGGCTGCTGCAAAGAAAGTGGTCTCCCTCTACCGTGCTAGAAAACTTCTCACATCTGACAGTATCCTATATCTCTACAAAGGTCCACCGTCCAACCATGCATGGAGTATTGTTGTCACATCTGGGTTGGTGCACCATCCACCAGTCTCTCCCTCTTAGACAAGGTCTAAAAAAGAGTATCTAATCGAACAGGTCTCTCCCTATCCACAAAGCTACAGCCATTGTCCCATCGCCGCATTGTTGCATCCTTGTGCTTGTTTTACAAGTACTTCAATGGTATGTTCTCTGATGAACTTGCTGCTGTGGTGCCCCTTAACGTAAATGCACTCGACCAACCCGATAATTAGCTAAATCCCATCCATTCACTGTAGAGGTCCTCAGATTCCGGAGAGCCTTCTACTCCATTAGCTTTTTTTCCTGGGGCTGGCGGTCTTTGGAACTCCCTCCCTGCTCCTTGTTTCCCGACAGTACCGACATGCATAAATTTAAAACTAACGTGAACAAGCATCACGCTGCACAGCTCCCAATTTAGAATGACCCCCAAAACATTCACCCTAATTCTCAGTAGCTCCTTACATCTACAGTGGCAACTTGTCTTGCTTGGGGTGAACTAAGTTTTTTTTTTTAAAGCTGTATACTTTAATTTTATTAAATACTATTTTCACATTTTCAGCGTGTTGTCATTGATTGTCGCTTTTTGAAAGGTCATCAAGAAAAGCGACTGCGAAATCCAAGTCATGCAACATGGCGTCCATTATTTGCTGAAATATTGCTGGCGCCACCCTTATATCAAAAGAAAGTCTATTGAATTTGTCCATACACTCCATGTTGAACAGCTCCAAAATTTCAAAGAAAAAGTCTGAATTTGTTCTCGTCTGACCAGGTAGAACAATCTTTCTTTTTATTTATCTTCGAAAATATGCTGCAAATGTGGCCTCTTCTTCTGGCCTGTTCCTAAATAATTTGAGTTGATTACATAATCCTGAATAAAAAGAAGTAGAGTTACCTTTGCCACAATCTTTCGAAAACTTGAGTCTTGAAAAAAATTTCTATTATCGTCCGAAGTGTTCTTGATGCTGATTTGTTTAGCCTTCACATTATTGACTATGTTGTTTTTCTTTCTTTTATTGACTTTTTTTATATCTTGACAACGCGGCTTTTCAAGTTTGTCCATATCTTGAATACGCTGTTTGTCGCGTTGGTTTAAGTATTCCAACATAAAACATTTAATTACTCCATTGTTTAAAACTTGGTGATCTTTCTTTGCGTCTTGTTGTATCATCAACCAAGAGTTAATGGAAAAGAATACACTCGGACACAAGTTGGTAAATAAACTATGAATCTTTATATTATCGTTCTCATATTACACAAAAATACTTTTTCATAAATATACAAAAATCTCAATATGAAATATGGTATAAAGCCTGTGATAAAATGCCTTGTGGCCACTCGTAGCAGGTAAAAAGAGTCTGGAAAGGGACTAAGCTCAAATTTCTGGATGAGTTTGTGTAGCGAGTAAGGTCCGGTTACTGGCGAAAAAGAAAAACAAAATGACGGCTGCACCTAATAATATGATGGTGTATCTCGCAAAGTAACGTGAAATCTCGCAAAGTAACGTGAAATCTCGCAAAGTAACGTGAAATCTCGCAAAGTAACGTGAAATCTCGTTACTCATATGCAAATGAGATGCTGCCGGCTTGGATAAAAAGCCTATTTTCAGAGACGTGTGTGTGTGTGATTTTGAGGCAGCAGCGTGTGCACGTACATTATTGAGGTGTGACGATTTTAACCGCGAAAACCAAAACTACGAGCTATTTCGGCGAAACGAAGAAAATGGTCGAACGATTGAAGTTAAGCAGTGACATGTTGAGACAGTTTTAAGGAGAAGGCGATGTGGTCGTGTTGTTTAATAAGCTGAAGCTGTTTACGAAGCTACAAAAGACTGATGACGTAGCAACATTGATCCCGATGAAGGGGAATGCGCTAGCGGTCTGTCTGAAAATGAGAGAGGGAAACCAGACCGACGCCGAGAGTATTGCGAACAGATTAAAGACAGCATTTTGGGATAGTGATTTTGAGGCATATTACAAGCTCAGGAGAATTACATGGACCGGAGAATCGGTGGACGTGTATTCATCAGAAATAAGGCGACTAGCAGGTTTGGTCGGATACACGGGACGAAGCCTTCAGAATATTGTTAAAATGGCTTTTGTGAGTGGGTTTCCTGGCCGCATCTCGATTGAACTGCAACGAATAAATGAGGTCGAAACCATAGGTATACCAGGATACAATCCCGGCGAAGGGGAGCAGACAGTGAAGAGACAAAACTAAATTTATTGAAAAATGCTTCAAATGTCAGGGGGTCCATCTGATCAGAGACTGTAGAGAACCAAAATCGGACATTATCTGTTTTCAGTGTGGCCAGGCTGGGCATATTAGTAACAATTGCCCTTCACTTCAGGGGGACAAGTAAAGGGATGCTATTGCGCCAGTAGTCATCCCTTTAATTCTGAAAAGGCGTCTGAGAGTGTGTGGCCACAGATAGTGGTCACTGTAAACAGGGGGGGGGCTAGAGCCCTTGTTGATACCGGTTGTACGACTATGCTCGTCGCGACAAGTGTCGGCGAATTTTGGAATGGACCCAGCAATATTAGAGCAGTAGATGGCAGAGATCGTGGTAAGGAATATACCACTACGACTCCGTGCTGGATAGGCTTGTCGCGGGAATCGATGTGATACTGGATTTTGATGTTATAAACCGGCTACGAAGAGCTACACTTGCTAAGGGCGAGGTGAAGTTCGCCAATCAGTATGTAACGAGAATGGCAAGAAGCGCAAACAGTAACGATGACATCCAGCCGACAAAACCTCGGCCATGTTAGATTAAGGGAGAGGACTTCCGAGCCCATTTTGATGGTGACAAGTGGGCAGTAGAGTGGCAATGGACCGTGGAACCGCCCGTGCTGACAAATCGGGTTAGCTGATACGAAAGCACGCTAAGAGAAGAGATAAGACCGCAGTTCGAAAAGGAAGTTGAGGGGTGGATGGACGAAGGAATTTTAATACTATGGTCTGGTAAGGTTGAAGGAATTCTGCTACTTGTGGCAGTTGTTCAACCAACCAAGAAGAAAGTCAGGCCAGTGTTGCACTTCCGAGAGTTGAAGAAGTACGTGGCATGCCAGACAAAAGACGAAATCGACGTATGTGAAGAAGTGAGTAGGGAGTCGAGGAGAAGGGAGGAACCAACCAAAATCGTGGACTTGAAGTCGGCCTATCTTAAAATCCATGTGGACAAAAAGCTATGGTCATATCAATTGGTCGAATATAAAAGTCAGATTCATTGTTTGACCAGATTAGGATTTGGACTGAATTCCGCAACAAAATTATGATGGCAGTACTTAAGACCGTGTTGGCCAAATATGATGCGATGAAAAGGGCCACCTGTTTTTCTATCGATGATGTACTGGTGGACGAAACAGAGATGACTGCGGAAAGGGTGAGAGACCATCTCAACGCATATGGACTGACATCTAAGCCATCGGAGTCGTTAGAAAAAGAAATTGCTCTGGGGTGGAAGTTACAGCGGAATAAGGCAGGAAAGTTGATGTTTGGAAAGGGAAACGAAATCCCTGAAGTCACGGACAGACTAACGAATTGAGAACATTTCTCGGTGTGCGGGAAGTTGGTCGGTCATTACATTTTAAACTGAATTTCTTATATGGTTTTGGATTTGCTCTACCAATCTAGTTTGGTTCATTTGATATGATTGTAAAGTGTCAGGATGGCCGGTAATTGCCTTATTTAATTGTCCAAGTATTTTATTTTGACCACCACATTGTTTAATCATTTTTATTTCTAAAGCAGAAAGTTGGGGGTATAAAATTTATTAACTTTAAAGTAACGCGAGCTATTCTCAGAAATTCGGAGATAATTTTCCTGCAGAAAATATAACAGGGCAGGTACTATTTTAATGCTCCATACGAACAAGATGAAAAGGAAAGGATTTTTTTTATCAAATAAACATATATATATATATATATATATATATATATATATATATATATATATATATATATATATATATATCGAAGGGGAGGGATAAGTTTTTCAAATGTCTGTATAAAATAATGTAAGTCCCCCTCCCTAGCTAAATATAAGATTTAAATTGTCGCCAATTCACCCTCTCTAAAAAGATGTATCAGATGGGTTGTTACTACCTCTCTCTCTAATTGCATTTGAATTGTCGAGGTTGAATTCAATTGTTTTCTTTCAGTCTGAAAAATGTAATTATCTGGATTGGATGCTTGATAAAACCACAAGGTTGAAATAAATTATTGCATCGATAATTATGTAATTTCGTGTTATTATATTTTATGTTATTCTTGCTCTGTTTACCACATTGAGCTCTCATACCCGGATTTTCTCATAAAAATATTCCATTATAACATATATATATATATATATATATATATATATATATATATATATATATATATATATATATATGATGAAAATATGGAAATAATATTTTCCATATATATATGTGTGTATGTATGTGTGGGTGTGTGCATGAATAAGAAAAACGGAAATAAACAAATTTAAATACAAGAAGGAATCACTAAGAAACGAGAGATTTTACCGGTTTCGTTCGGATCAACGAACGTTTTCAGAACTTTGTTTCTTGATGATTTTTTCGTGTATTTAAATTTGTTTTTCCGTTTGTCTTATTCACACATCTTGTCTTTCACGGAATTTCATTTTATGATATATCGTGCATTTTATCCTTATATATATATATATATATATATATATATATATATATATATATATATATATATATATATATATATACAGGGTGGGCCAAAATAAGGGTCCTATCTTTAAATTTGAATAACTTGAATTTGAATAACTTCCACAAAATAAAAGTTAAACTCACCAAACTTTATGTGTGTGTAGACTGACCCTTCCGAGATTTTTTGAAATAAACAAAACAAATTTTAGCCGAAAAACACTTCTTAAAACTTACAAAAACTAGTATTGTTTTTTACACTGTTTTGAGTTTTTTAAGCAAAAATAATGTTTTCTAATTGAGGGTACGTTCCTTAGGGCTAATGCGGCTCATGCTTGCTTCGGAAGGGGTCCTTTACTTATTCTAAAAAAAATTTTTTTTTAAATCAATAAATAAAAAAGTTATGAATTTTTAAAAATAGGACCCTTATTTTTGCCCACCCTGTATATATATATATATATATATATATATATATATATATATATATATATATATATATATATATATATATATACACGTTAAAAATTGGGTCTGCGAATTCTCAAAATGTAGTAAGTCCATAAGAGTAGATTAACCTAACCCTTCCAGCGTCGACCCTCTGTCGCCGCCCCCGGGGGCTCCACGTGCTGCAACGCTCGCTGGCGCTTGTGCACCGTCGGCATCGGCGGAAGGGGCCCCGCGTGTACAGGCACGCGTGCCCGTGCCATCGTCGGTGGGGCGTACGTTTGCGCGTACGTTCACCGTCGGCAGCGGATGACGATGAAAATGGCGTTCTACAGCCGACCGTTTCTTTTGAGATGCGGCAGGTCGCGCTTTCAATCTGCATTCTCGGTGCTTCTTGTAGCGTTTGTTGCTTTGGTTTTGTTTATTTGTTTTTTTCACTTTTTTTTATTATTCGATATTTTGTTTATAATCTTTCGGGGTTTTTTTTTTGTTGTTGTTGTTTTCCCCCGGACAGGTCGTTCTTTCCTCCGTCGCCATCTCTCCATGTATGTATCTATCTATTCTATCACTCAAAACCATTATCTCAGACTGCGTGTCAATCACAACCACACAACGTTCAGAATAAGCGCTTCACGTTGGCATAAACACTTATTACTTTTCTAACGACCTGAACGGTTCTCTCATCCCAAACGCATAATCCACCGGACATAATCCGCCAGAAATAGACATAAATTTCGATTTCCGGTGCCATTTGCTGATATTCGTTCTTACTGAAAAGACCGAACCAAATTTATTTGTCTCAGAAACCTTTCTATTCCAAAGTTTCTGACCAATTTCTGGAAGTGAAAAATGTCGTGATTTTCTGTAAGAAAACTCGTACGCTTTTTGAAAAATATATATACTAAAATCACAGAAAATATCTTTGCTTCCATCTACTGCTGTTATTTGGATCACCGTCTTCCGGGATATACCTGTCTTCGCACGATTGGAATTTATTGCATTAAGTCCAACATAACATGTACTACAAGTGGTGAAGAACGAGACAAAAATCCCCAAATTGCTTTTTTTCCGGAGTCAATGTATGAACTCCTGACAAGTTTTTATTTCTCCCCCAAAGAGGGCAAATGTGACAGAACGCTGAAAGAGCAAGAACCAAATTGAGAAAAATAACT
Organism: Sepiola atlantica; assembly: GCA_963556195.1. Classification (NCBI taxonomy): domain Eukaryota; kingdom Metazoa; phylum Mollusca; class Cephalopoda; order Sepiida; family Sepiolidae; genus Sepiola; species Sepiola atlantica. The sequence goes on along the minus strand of OY744532.1, from coordinate 7,073,070 downwards.
CAGATCACCTGGTGTATTCCCATTTTGGGCACATGGATTACTTCATTTTTTTTAATCTATTTATCTCCCCACGAGGACAAAAAAGAATGAAGAGAGAAAAAATGTTCAGATGAAATATATATAATATCCCAGCTCTCCTCATCTAGGGACACGTCATGGATTATCTCCTTTCTTTTCATTTCACCTCCTCACGAGGGCAAACACTTGAAATTACTAGATTTTTTTAGTTCTCCTCATCCTGGTAAGTCTCGTGGATTACCTCATTTATTTATCTCCCCACGAGGGCAAATACCTGAAACGCCCGGGATCTCTCAAATCTTCTCATCATGGGGAACTTCATGGATTACCTGGCATTTATTTTCCTGCTGACGAAATCAAACATCTGAAATTCAGAAATTCTCAGGTTCTTGGGGAACCTCAAGGATTACTTATTTCTGGTATCAAGTTACCTCCACAAAACCTAAAATGCTGAGAAATTCTAATCTTAAAACGCTTTCAGGATTATCTCATTCTCATAAGTAGCCATTATAAACGTCTGGGATTTCTCAGTACTTTATCTGTGGAGCACCCCATGGATTACGTTCTTGCATATATTTACCTCCTCTCGAGGGTGAATACCTGAAATGGCCAGTATGTCTCAGTTCTCCTCATCTTGGGAAATCTCATGGATTACCTCGTGCTGATACTCATTTACCTCCTCTCGAGGGTGAATACCTGAAATGGCCAGAAATTCTCAGTTCTCCTCATCTTGGGGAATCTCATGGATTACCTCGTGCTGATACTCATTTACCTCCTTTCGAGGGTGAATACCTGAAATTGCCAGAAATTCTCAGTTCTCCCCACTTTTGGTCACTTTCTGGATTACTTCGCTCTGGTATTCATTTACCCTTTCACGATGTAAAATATAAAAATAACAAAATTTCTAAGTTCTCAT